>JAPYZI010001236.1:0-60175 GCA_030523105.1 Ophioninae sp. A BG-2022a
TTTTTTTAGCCATTTTTCAAGTGGATATTCCGGGAAAACTATTGGAGATATCGGTACGAATCCAACGCCATTATTTAAGTCAGGCAAAAACCTTTTCCAGACTCACCAAATGTATCCCGATCGCTTACGAGAAGCTCACTCTACGGCCTTTTGAAATATCGTGATTTTTGAGATTCCGGCAAAATGGGCCTGGCAGGTCGAAAAAAATTTTTTTCCGTTTTTCAAGTATTTTAAGGGTGTATTTAATCGGAAATTTGCCGCTGATTACGAATATGCCCGAGTTTTTGCCGAAAGTGGAAAATTAGACTGGGAAAATGCGAAAAAACGTTTTTAGAATATTTTTTGGACATTTTTCCCTGCTGCAGCTTACGGTAGCTGTCGTAACGACGGAGGTTACGAATTTGCATAGTGAACAAGTGACAAGTGACAAGTCAAAAAATATATTGATTCATCGGAAGGATGCAAGCGCAGTCTGTAAGAATGGAGAACGCGAGCCGCTGCGCCGCCAGTAAGAATATCGTTGAACTGAATTTTCTTGATGGTCGATAAGATTTTGAGCTCTCGTGGTACGTTTTTGTCACATTTATGTGAATAATTTCGCAAACCAATTTCTCCGCCATGTCTTCATAATAGATTAAACGAAACTCAAAATCGTTAAAACGTGTAGTCCATTAAATGCACGCGTAAATCTATCAAATTAACGTGTGCTATTTGCTCACCGTCAGGAATGCGAATTCCGGAGGTACACGCGGTACCAAAATATGTCTGACCACATCGTCACCTATTTCACTTCGCCGACGATTCCTCTCGTTATCCCCGCCCGCCTCTCCCCTGCCCCAGACTGGGTCTTGGTTGCGTGTCGAACATGGAGCACGATCACGTTCAATCGGACAGTCATCTCCGAGCAACCGATTTGTTTCTCTCTCGCGATCGTCGAGAATATTGTCGTTGGACGTCTGAGCGCACCGTGTCCTTTTCCACTTGGACGAAGGAACTCGACCGCAAGGCTGCTTGAAAGCATTCCCCCTCTCTTCTCATCTTTACCTCATGAAATAGGAATTTTCCTACTCAGCCACCATTCTTTTGTAGTTTTTTTCAAGGACATGTAGAAAATCGACGAAACTTCAACATTTTTCGAAACTTCTTTTTTCATCGGCCGATAAGTTTTCAATGGAAATTCCAGCATCGATCCATATACAATTCATAAATAGAGTAGTTGACGAAGTAGTTGACGTTTTTGTATTTTGCAAATGTTTCACCTTTTCATAAATCGCGGTTTCAAATTTTCGGCCTTTCTTTTTTAACGAAATATTCTTTATATTTTTGGAGATTGAATTTCTTCCGAAAATGCTGATGTATGAATTTTCGCACGGCCGTGGTAAAAACTGTTTTTACGATCGTACCAAACTTTTCGTCCTACAGGCTATAAAAAAATTCTAATCAAGCAAACGTGAATAATTCGCTGAGCGAGGTAAAAGCTCGCTCGGAGTATTTCCCTAGATTCGTGCTTAATCGATAAGCTTTATGATAAATCGGAGAAACGATTTTTCCCGCAGTTACCCCCGAGGGAGTCTCGGATCGTAAACTATTCTCGTAAATCCATGGGAAAGCAGTGATACCCACACGGTTCAGGGTATCCAAAGGACCGAGCTCCTCTCGGTATTTAGTTTATCGTCATCCGGACATTCGACGAATGTCACCGAGAATCCTTCGTATCCAGATTCTCTCTGACCCGATATATCCAAAGCTACATACGTATCAGCTCTTTCGGTGTCTTTCAAGTCCTCGAAGTAACCGCTGTCTCGCCGATTTCTCGTAAACGAGGTTCTCGTCCCGAGTGCAGGCAAATTGTCCATAAAGAGAGCACCGTTCCCTTTTCTACGTCTATCTATCTGCCCTTTAGACTCAACGATCACCAGAGGGACCGCGCGACTGCACGCAGACTGGAAACGAGGGAAGGAGGAGAGAGGTGAAAAGTTTCCATCGCGTCTCGTAAATTTTCATCCGGGTACCTATAGGTTAGCTCGAGCGTGCACCTTGCTTCAGCCAACCTCCGTAAGGATCCTCGAAACGTAAACGAATTAAGTTCACGTATAGGCCACCAAGACTAACGCCGGTCCGAGTTTAAGGCTGATCCGCGTTGGGAGCACCTTAAGCTTTATGGGCTATCACCAATCGTCTCGAGTACACATGCATATACTTACTCTTCAACCTCTACGTTCGAGTCCTATGAAACTACTTCTCTTGGGACGGCGACATTTGGGCCAAGGCCTGTGTGAAATATATCCGAGAATTGCTCGAAACAACGAGCTCGCTAGAGTCACGATTTAGAATAATTGCATTATTATCCGTACGATACAGATCTCGAGACATTTCGTCGTGAGCATGTGGAATTACCGGGTTCAACGAACCCTCCGCCATTTTCTTTTTTTCAACCTTTCACCTTTCCTTGAATATTATACTGCACTTTGCTCAACTGGACCACCCAGCTGCCCAAGTGAGCACTTTTATTTTTTTCCTTTCGGCCTTTACCTCGTGTGGAAACACCGAGATGACGAAATGAAGCAGGCCACAAATCAAAAACAACCTAACCATTTTTTTTAAATTCGTTTATCTCATTTTTAAATCTTCCAGCATGCTGAACGATAATTTCGAATACTTTGTAATTTTCAACCTGCTACTTATTTTCTGTAAAGTGCAGATAAATAAAATTGTCATCGCAGCAATCTTCATTTACTGTCAATCTGCAAGCTATCATGAATTACTGAACTTCACTATTGGCTCAAATTTTCGGTTCAACCGCAGGGGAAAACACAACGCCAATTTTTAGGTATAAAATGAGTGCGTTTAAAAAAAATCGTATTTTTAAAATAACATTTAAAGTCCGCTTATATCAGACGAGTATTTCCGAGATTTTTGATGAACTGAATATTTTCAGCTGCAGCCTCGGTAGATCGCTGAGTTGATTTTGTAGAGCAAAAATATCTTTTCATTTATCGATGATTTTTTAAATTAACGTTGTTGATCTATTGAAAGTTAGAAATGCCTGATCGTCGCTAGTGAATTTGCTGTTACTCCGGCATGGAACGGTTCATGTACGACTGCATCGTGTTCCAATATATAGTTTATGGTATCGAGGAAGCCTCTCGATATTCCACTCCTCTTTTCTCGCGAGTCGGGGATCGGCCATAACTCACATGTTCCCTTACCGTTGGTACGCAATTTTTACTTCTCTCAATGTTGCGTTCTGGTATCCCTCTCCGATCCGCCCCTTCGAGCTACTTCTTTTCACTTGCTCGCTCTTTCATCTGCCTGGTTTTTTGTTAGTTTTGTTTACGTTTCCTTCCTCGTTCTTTGGCTATCCTTACGACGTTTCCGGCTTCTCTCAACCGGAAAAGCACACTCCTCTATCAACAATTCCACGATTCTTCAACTTTTTTCATACTCGACGTGTTATCTGTTTCCCTCAATTGCTCACTCTCTCTCCCTTCATCTTCCTTTCCACGTTTTCCTCCGTCACGTACAAAGCTACGTATTCTTCTTGGTATTCTCGTTAGGAACAGACCCACATGAACCTTCCCGATGAGAACGATCCATCGTCATTGGCTTTGGCCAAAGAACCATCAAGAAACCAACAAAAACACTCGAGCTGTACGCCAGGATAAAAGAACTCGAACTTACTCTCCGGAAGAGTAATTTGCCATTCATGTTTTTCCGATTCGCTCATCAACGAGTGTCTAGGGATAAACGATCGGTATTCAACTCCGGGCGTGATCGATCAACGTGGCTAACGACGCGAATCTGCGCTTCGTGAACATCACCAAGCTCACCGTGCCACGTTGAGATTGTACCGAGGCTCGTACGCTCTTGAAGTATTTAGTACGTCAGCAAGGCTTTCGTAAATCTATCAGCTTTTTTTCATTCATCCTAAATTGAAAAAGTTAATTTCTGGGCTGACCTGTGTCTTATCGATTACAAAATGACACACATCTATGGTCTTTATTCAACGCCCATGGATTCATGGTTTGATATTGTTAGCATTAAACTACTTAAACGAAATATGTTGCTGACCTGGACCTTTTCTGAATCCCCAAAGATTTTTATGTTTCCGCTTTGTCAAAAGTATTTAAAAAGAGAAATAACCTAAACAATCATAACCCACACCATCATCAACAACGGAAAACAAAACTACTCTAGTATTCTATTATATACTTTAATAATTGTAAAAAAAAAATGTCAGTACGTGTAATTCAGTGCGAAAATTCAAAATCTGTATGACGTTGAATTTCATATCGTTGCAAAGAAACGGAAACGATAATGTTCTTATTTGCTTCAATGCTTTCATGCAAATAATAGAATTCTCATTTACGTTAACCAATCCGATTCTATCACATATGATTGTCAATAATAACAAAAATTAATTAAAAAAAAAAAAAAAAAAAACATTTCGTCGCTTTTCTACGAAGCTTGAAGTTCATAAATTCGTTACGTTTCGTCGCTTCCGTCGAGTACCATAATTTACCTCATTCCGGCGAATCTCGGCCATCGGTCTAATCGAGAATCATCATAGGCCAACTTGACGATCATAGCGATACGAGGCTCGATCGTTCATTAGGATCGTATCAATGATCAGCTAGGAGGGGTGGGGGTGGTAATAAACGGAATTATTTTACCTGACGTTTAACCGAGTTAATCCACGAGTATCTCCGGACGTATGGGCTTATGCAAACGTGGTCGCGAAAGTCGTCCTGGATCTCCAGCTCACGGGAGATATCCAGGATACGTACATATTTTCATTAATACGTCTCTTTTGGTCAGTGTCAAAAGGGCGTATCGCGGTTGTAGAAACGTTTCAAATTGGGGTAGCGATGAGGCCTTTTGGATTATGATACTCGATACGGTGATGAGGGGTCCTGGTGTACGCGCTGTGGCTAATCACCCAAGCGAAATACCTCGTCTCTCTCTGTTTCCCTCCCCCCGCCCCTCCCACGATTTCCCCTTAACCCATTCCCTCCCCGTGCTAGAAAGGACGGAAAAGTCTGTACTTAAGTCTAATGTCGCGTTACCACGGTAATGACACATTTGTACAACGGTGTAACACACGAAGTTACACAGATCCGTGGTAGGAAGGTTTTCCACGATGAGGACGAATAGCGGGGAAGACAACTCTGGTATGAGGAGGCTCCGGTTCGTCTCCTACCTTCTGTAATATCACAACGCAGCTGTAGCTTCTTCGGTTCTCGTGACTCCGGGAATACACCCGAGAAACACGGCAAGTAACGGGAACGATGCCTCCTTTTTTTCTTTTTCCTATATTTTTTTTTCCTTTTTATTTCGTGTCTTTTCTCCACCTTCTTTTTCACCTTTTCCGTTGCGTTATTTTCAAACGTTCTCACTCTTCCTGTGAGAACTGCCATGGGCTCACGCGAGAACGTGCACCGTTTTACCGTCTATACAAATTATTGGTGTCGCGACACCATCGATTATTGATATTTTCGACGCTTCGTGCTCACTCGAAAAATTTCCGTCCTCCAACTCCGCGATTATTATTTATCGCTTGTTCTGACAAATTTCGGTTGTTTGTTGGGTAGCCGAAGCAAAATTATCGTATTGAGAATTCGTTTAGATAAAACCATATATGTGGGTCTGCCAACTTAAAAAATATTTTCCACATTTTTTTATGTCTTAATAAACAATTATATCTTTTATCTTATTTTAAACTGTCTAATTTGATCTAATTAGAGCATTCTAGTTAGTTTATTTTATTTCTTACATGCTACATTAATTCGCATAATATAATTAATACAGTTAATATATTATTATATATTCATAAATATATACAAATATATATATTTATATTTTTTATATTAAAACTATATTTTTTCATCTTACCCTATATATACAATGAAACAGCATTTGGCACAAGATAAATAAAAATGATTCGTATCCCTTGGACAAAAGTATATTAGGACATTGAATAATTCATTCTTTATGATGTTTTGAAATAAAGAATCAAATTTTTCAAAAATAAAAAAGCGAGTACTTATTCATCATCCTAATAGATTCATTTTGACAACAGAACGATAATTCATTTTTGTTTTCCTTAATTCGACGATCACTGCTTTCTCTATACCGTTCATAATCCATTTTCCTGTTTTGTTTCTTTCTTTATATTGTTATTATTTATCAAATATGAAATAAACGAAATACAAAATTGTTTTGCATCGCAGTATCTCAAAGAAAATTATGTTAGGTGACTGATGGTTCTTCGTACCTGGATGATTGATGTACGGTTCCTTTTGTAATGTTGCTCATGTTATTTATCGTATTCAACTGTTTTACAATGATGGTTGAAAAGATATATGACTATTCCTGTCTGTTGGCCGCCCACCTCCTCTTCCTCTCACTCTTCGATAGAGATTTTGCTAAAAAAAAGCCGCGTGATTCTACGAACGGGTGACCCAGCGGGAAACGAGATCGCGGGCTATTAATTTCGATCACGTGACGGGTGACTTCCGTTGTACAGCGAGCGGTGACCGGAAGCCGGCGAGAACTACCGGCCCGTGACTCGAGGCTTTTGCGCACCTCCACAATCGCCAGTTTCTCCGTCCCTTCTCAACCCAAACAAACCCCAAATCGTACTTTCTCCTTCGTTTTTTTTTAAATTCCCAAAACCTTTGCTACTGTACACAGAATTCCTTTTTTTCGTCCCCATACATTATTACTAGCTCATTGTGACAACAATGTCACCGGAAATATTCGAATTATATTTTTTAACTCATACTAAGCGAATATATATCGTAGCGAGAATCGCTGTTCATCGAAATCTTCATTTTCTCGTTGACTCCGCTTGATAATATTTTGTCAGTTTTAGGATTGTCGAAAAGTTCAAAGTGCATATTTAATTCAGAAATGTTCAATGTTTTATTAAGATTCATTCGACTTATACGTGATTAACCAATTTTCACATTTTCATGCGATTTTCATTTTGATTCGATTAATATTTGATTGATCGATATTGAAATTCTTAGAAATTTTGAAGTACATATTTCATCGACGAATTGGCAAGTGTTAAACAAACATTAAAAGTGTCTATTTAATTCATTAATTTTCAAAGTTTCAAAATGTTTAGTGTACGTAATCGATCTGTCATTTTTCAAATTTCGAAGAAGATCGATTTTATTCATATTTGATTGATCAATCGTGGAGTTTTTCAAAAGTTCAAAGTGCATATGTGATCGATCAACTTTCAAATCATCGACACGATCAAAGTTCATTTCGTGGCCATCAAAAATTGATTGTCCAAAGTATCCCTACATAATTTCAAAATAATAGCACACTAGCCAACTTTCAATTTCATTCATACAGCTACCAAAATTTCGGTAAATTCCATAACTTTTTGTTTTCGCTAGAAGCCCCAATAGGTATTTGTATAGCGAAGACTGGCGCTCATCCAATCTTTGGTTTTGAGAGTGCATAAGCGACAGCGGGTTTTGGGCCATATTTTTTTCCCGAAGACAAGCAAACGGAGTGCAACTGCGCGACAAAGGGATGCGCTGTTGTAGGTACGGGAGTATTTTACGAGATAAGGAATGAAATTTGAGAACCGAAGGGAAAAAAGATAGCCAGCTCGCACCAGTCGAGATATTCGAGGGATGAAAAGTCTCCCGCTGAATTTCGAAGTTTCGAGTTTACGAAATATCCTCGAAGAGCGGCGGGGTGGGGTGGGGGGAGGAGGAGGATTTTGGCAACGACGCAAGTATCGTAGGTACGAATGTACACATATTTTTTGTGCCAGCGATCATCAAGCTGTGCCTCGTGGCAGGGCCAAGAAAGACGTTTCTCTCAATTAAGAGTCTCGTAAGGAAAAAGCAGAGGACACGTAATGGAAGAGAGAAGAGAGAAAAAGAGAAAAGTAGGAAAGCAGGAAAGCAAGAAAAAAAAATGAAACTTTCACAGTCGAGGGACAAAAAGTGTACGTGGCTGGGAGGGAGATGAGATTGTTATTTTCCTCCTCTTCGTTAAAGATTTTTCATCGGTCCTTTTTTCCTGGCAAATTGGACTAGAATTGTTTCTAATGGGATTCTCGCAGTGGTTCGTTTCAGTCCGCTCGTCCTGATTGCCTCACGATTCGGCGCTCTTCGCGCTCGTCTTCCTTTCTATTTCACGTTTCAACAAGAAATTCCCTCGCTCCGTTCATCCGAGCCCTTCGCAAATAACGGCTAACGCTATTTCGAGCTTTTATCCTTCATTTCCTGGCCGCGATATTGCGACGTATTTGGATGCACAAAGCCCTGGCGTTCAAACTATTTTTCCAGAACAATTGGTCCTCTAGGTGGAACATTTTTTTTCATAAAGTCACGGGAGAGGTGATCAAACGAAAGCATTGTCTGGATTTTCCGATGTGCAATGGAACTCATTTGGAAATAACCTTCACTTTTTTTCAATAAACCAGACTACACATATATGGCTGTATATAAAGTTGGCGAAATTTTAATCAAAGCTTAGTTTTGTTATTAAAAATTCCGCAATACATAAATGGGGTTTTTGTCCAACTGTGTATATTGTTTTCTGGCAAGCAATGATGAACGGTGTTTCTGTTTGATATGGCAATAATATTCAATTGTAAAACGGATATGCGCGTAATTTTTGTCCCATGATCAATTATTTTATTTATTCATTATTTTATACTCTTTATTTATTTTTTCCTTTTTATTATTTATTATTTTCTATTTTTTATGATTCTTTTCTTGTTTATTATTGACTATTTACTATTTTTATTCATTTATTATTTTCTATCATGATAAATCTATAGTTATTTTCCTGTTCATTTTCTGTTCATAAGTTCATTTCGTGTATCAGTATATCCGGTGCTTCTTAACATAAAAAAACATACATATGTTTCTAAAAAATCAGTTTTCGATTGGCATTAAGTAAAAAAAAGGGGGCGTAGAAACTTTTTATAATCGTACATTATTATCAAATGAAAAAAAAAGACGCGTCATCCAAGGATTCTCGATTCCCCGATTGACCAACCACGATTGATCAAACCCCCCAAAAAAAAGAATAATTCACCATCGCATAGTGGAAAACCGTTTTCCACTAGTGCTTTGACGCGAGGCTTTGATTAAAAGTTTGCTGGCGCCACGAGCCCGACAAAAAAAAACGTGTTCGAGAGTAGAAACGGATCAGCTTGGTGAGATGGGAGATTTTTTTATTCGGTACAAAAAAAACGTAAAAAAAAAGAAAAATCGTTCGAGCTTCTTCCATATATTTCACGCAGCCGAAATCCCCCGGCGAGTGAAGTTATAGTTATTTCGTGAGATATAATCGAAACGTGTGACGTCGTTGTTGCAAAATCGCGAGATAGTCGTCGTGAAAGAGGAACCGCACCTGCGCATTCTATTTTATGCGTGTTTCGCGGTTAAGACCAGGCATTTGCCTTGCATGTATTTCCCCAGCCCCCCTCCCGCCCTCCGACGCCTCCTCTCCTCTTTTTTTTTGTCCTCCATCCTCGTTTTATCTTTTCTCTCTCTTTGTCTCTCGTTTCCGGTGCGCTGTTCTTTTTCTCGCTAAACAAATAAACGTGGTATACGAGTTGTACGCGAGATTCAAAACTACTCTTCTGGCACAACGAACGTGTGCAATTGCGGCGACGATTTTGCTGCAACGAAAAGTTCGCCACACGTTTTACTGGTTTTCCCCCCGACTTATCGTATTTACCACCACCACTCCCCGTACGTGGTAAATTGTCGCGCTTTTCTCGCCGACAAGAAAATCCGTTTCCACTCCAATCGTCTCTACGTTCTTGCTTCAATCTTCATTCGTTTGATGGAGAGATTTCTTCGGACATACGTGTATTCGTTATCATTGTTGCATCGTCAACCGATATACGTAAAAGTATTTTAGAATTCAGCAGAATAAAAACTCGGAATTTTTGGTATTTTTAATTTTTCGTGATCTTTCGTATTTTTGTTCACTAAGAATTCGAGATTTTTTAAATATTTTGACCACTAGTGAACTTTCGTATTTTAGTTGTTACAGTTTGTGAGCTAAAATACTTTTCGTATTTCAATTCCAGATGCGCGATTCAAGTGATTAGTGATACCAAAATATTTTATCGTATTTTTAATCGTTGATTTTTCGGTTATATAATCGACATTTTTAAGCACTTTTTTTTAACACTTACATGATAAATTGGAACGTATGATTTTTCCGTTAATTAATACTTTGAAAAGTGTTAAAAACCGTAATTTAATATCAGACAATTTACTCCAGCGAGGCTTGCGGTTGTTTCATTTTGTCGATGCGTTTTGATAAATTGAACTGGCCGACTTGGAAAGATCAACATGTCGGCACACCACTGTTATTATCGTTCGCATGTGTGTGCTGTACAAATTAAAAAGTGCGGCCGTGCAAAGCTTGCTTTGCCTACTCGACGTCCGATCACGTTCTGTATCGCTCTACTTTTTTTTTACCGGACATCGGCACACTCCATTTTCATCCTATCTTGGACTACGCGATATTATTGTAACAGCTCGCTAAATAGCATTTCACTCGGTAGCACACGGTTCCCTCGCCTTTAACAAATTTTATTTGATTAAGTCGTCTAATTATGGATTTGGTTAATGGGAAAACTCAAAAATCAAAATTATCTTTAAAAATATCATTTTTGACGAATAAAAAAGAGGATTGGAAAATAGTATAGATATCTTTTCTGTACGCATTTTTAAGAAATAGTGTACCAAATTTTAATAAAAAATATTAATAATTAACGCAGTTGTGCAAATTATCGTTAAAAACTTTTGAACTTGAAGTGCTGAATGATTTTGGATAGAAGAAATACGAATTAACAATAAAAACTCGTTTCACACTTTAACGATGCAAAAACACCAAATTTTTGTGTTGACTTATAATTTTATTACTGATAAAAAATTACGTTTTGCAGATTCGTTCTAAACGGAAAAAAAATGAAAAAGTCTTTGGTAACTGCGATTGCTCAAATCGCCCTTGAAAATTTTGGAAATTGAGTTAACAAGAATGTTTTTCGTTGCGTGTCAATATCGCATGAATAAATATAGGTTTAATCGTTCATTATTTTCATACAAATAATCGTTTGTTAATAGGTTGCTTTCGAGAGAGAAAAAATGAAATCCAAATCGATCCAAATTATTTAATGACGTAATTTGAGGGGTTAATTATTGAATTTATTTACGAGGTTAGTTATTGAAGTTATTTAACGGATTAGTTCTTAAGAGGTTTTCGTTGCCCATCGTTGTTTCGCGTTACACGATAACTTTGAAAATTTTTGTGGTAGGCATATATCGCGATTCTCATCGCGAATGCGTAAGGTCGCGTATCTATCTGCTTTGGGTTTCGTCGTACGTACGGGTGTACCGGCATACGTGACTCTTCGTCCCCGCGCAGACGTTTTCGTTCGTCGCTATGTGCTCAACGTATCTCTACCAGCTTACGCGCTCACGCATTGCGCAGGTCAGTTGCACCGAGCGTACTATTCGGTTGTACACGAGAGAGTTCCACTCCGCTTACATTCTCGAACATCCTTAGAACCGGCGCTTTCACCGATTTACGATTTTGGCCTCGATTTTTTTCTTCTTCCTCCGTTTAGTTTTCAAATCTCCGATAGAAAATGGGTACAGCAGCTGACGAGAATTATTTTCGCTTGGGTGTCGCGAGTCGAATCGATTTTCTGAATTATACCAATAATTATGGAATCGTGAACTTTTTTTTTCTTTTTATAAAAAAAAAAAAAAACATGATTTTTGTTGAGAAAAAGTCCCGCTATTATTTTCAACGCGACGATTGGTGCAAGTAACTTTTTCGCAGTTTTGTCCTCCACGCTGATGGAAAATCACGCAAGGTCGCACGTATAAATGTTGCTAATTGGTTTACCCGCTTCTTCGCGATTTAACGCTTCCAACAACGAGGAGCATACACTGAAGGCGTTATTACGAACTCAAAGACATAGAGCTCATGTTCCTTATATTTACTTTTGAGTCGCGATCTTGCCAGTGTTTCTCATCCATCCTCAAATACACCACGTTCGCGATAAGTCGTGTTTACCTTGTCAATATCTTATTCTATCCACATTATCAAATGATAATAAAAAATAAAACGCGGAACGCCACGTGATTTTTGCTTCCAAACAATCCTGCTCGTTTATTTTTTTATTTCGTTAATTTGTTTATCGTTTTTTTTTTTTTGTCGATTATTTTCAGAACAATTTTTGCGTTAACATTTATTTATGGTACGAACGTTTCCCGTACTTCACCCTTAGTGAATTTGAGTCGGAATAGCCTGAGATTTTTTATTATTTTCATAAGTTATGGGATTTTTAATGTTTGAGGAAACGAGAAAATAGGCATTTTTTAAATGCATTTTGCCGACTGATTTGGTGATGAAGAGTGGTGATATTCATAAAATAAATATTTCAAAGTATAATACTGATATGAAATCGCAAGTACTATTCCCGGTGTCTTATTAAATAAAAAATAAAAAATGTTGATTAAATAAAAAAATAATATCCACTTAAATACCTCCTTAAATATCAAAAATATCGACCCCCAACCACGAATAAACACACACGCCAACACGACGCACTATTGGAGGTGACGAAAAATATTGTTTTTCAAAATTACATACTTTTTGGAATTTGATAGTGCCCGACTTCAGCATAATTACCCTGAAGTTTCTCCCATAAAAGTCTGTGTTAAATTCCCGTGTTTATAAGCAGTAAATTATTCAATGTACAATTCTAAAATAATTCACGTAGTATTTTTCTATCGAAAAACATCGAATGCCGAAATTCGCAAGAATTTTTGAGATTTTATTATCCATCTAGTGGTCAAATACCTGAAAATCGAAAAAAGGACTTGATAGAACTCCGAAATTGATACCTACGAAGTTGAGACCCTTTTACTATTTGTTATAAGTGTTTATTGGGACTGTACCGTGACTGCGAAAGCCTCGGGGACAAATGACATCGCCGGAACGTCGCGGCTCATATCATTCATTGCCTCGAAGTTCTCGGCCTCCTGGTGGACATTAATTGAGGTCGGAGATCATTGAGGCGACGTGACTCGACCAGATACTTCTGCATTAATTTCTCGTACCGAACGGAATATCTGATAATATATACATATATATACGTGTATATATATATGTGTATAAATGGACTTTTACGAGATTACACTTATACACACCCGTGTTTACACGAGCTCCGTGCCTCTAGCGAACGTTCCCTCGTTTCCGAATGTCTCGTACAATCTCTCCTTCACAACTGACGTCCGCTCTTACGACTTCGTATATAACCTACCTTACCATATCTACTTGACTTATCCGCTCGATTTATAGCCTAGCTGAGCCACTATCGATACGCTTTTTGACGTTTATCGATTTTCGACCGAATGCGAACTCGACGAATCGAAATATTTTTTCGAACAATTCGATTATTATCGTTTCCTCTCGAGAATGCGTCATTGAAGGATGGATTTTATGTTTGCATCGTTGGAACGCAACGAATTTAGAAGAAAATTCATTTTCCTATTTGAGAAGGGGAAAAATATAACAAAGAAGTGAAATCAAAATAAATATTACAATATTTGAGAAGCCAAAACCTTTTGGATAACGATAAATTTTTATTACTACACAAAATCGTATATAGCCGAGTCATCGTAATGAGCTAACCAAAAATTTAAAAAAACGTTTACAAACTTTCGTAAGTTGAGGCAAAATTTGGAAAATGGGAAAAATATATCGTTTTCGTTGCGTCCTCATTCTTCGGAAAATTTTAGATACACGTTTTTGAATGGAAAATAAACTTGCAAAGTAATATCTACGATGAAGTGAAAACTGCTATCATTCGAATGAAACAAAAAAGCGATTTTTGTTGAATTTTCCAATATTTTTGAAAAATCCGGAAACATCCGCTACGAAAAATATTTTTTAGAAATAAACATAATTCACCTTAAATCTACAAAGTTTAATTTCGTAACGAAAATAAAGATAATAGATGGAGAAAAAGAATGGTTGCATTCGAAGCACGCCAGCTTCGTTATGAACGGTAATAGTGGAACGTAAATTTCGAAATATCGATGAAAGCTTGATTTTTCTCGTAACCCTCTAAAGCTCTTTACGATGGAAGATAAACCGTTGGGAGAGAAGGCGAAAGAGACTAAATATTTCACGGAGTAAAATGGCAACGTGTCGCTTGGCTGAATCCGTTATTGACAAAATAGGAAACTGACCCGAAGAGTGTGCAAAGCAATCTGCCGATCTCGGAACGATCGGCGAAGGCGAGTGCCCGCGACTGTCTCCCTATCGCAATTGTCCTGGCTATTTTCTAGTGTGCACGTGAAAATATTTTCCTTCGGTTTTATGCGACTGGTACGTGTCCCCCTTGTTATATCGCCAATTATGGCAACTCACGTGTCCTCTGGCCTCTTCTCGTATATAGCCAACCCGATAGAAAGTGAGAAAGTGAGCAATTCCTATGCTGAACCAGACGGCTACCGGCGGGTCACCAGAGGCCAATGGGAAATCCACCAAAATAAAAATCATAATAGACCATTACCTGGCTTGAAGCTTTTTCGTAATAAAGTTGATTAATATCCGTTTCATTTAATCGCACGGAGACTGTTCAGATATTATTAGATGGATATTTATAAAATCGAAAAGATTATTGACAATATTTAGGATGACAGTCCTCGATGGAATAATAATACATAAATAAGTTTCGAATTTTTTAACTCAATAGTTGGGTGTTTATTGCTTAATCATTTTTCACGAATGATTTTTTCGTGAATTATATTTTGTTTATATTCTTTCATATTTTTCACATTTGTTCATATTTTAGTATATGTATATTTAATATTTTTCGTGATATATGTGTTTTAAACTAATATAAACTCTGTTTATATTGTTTTTCTTCATGGATAATTGTTTAATTAATTTTTTGTATTAATTTAAAATAAGCATACAGAAATTTTTTTATTGGGAATGTCACGTGAATTATGACTGAGTAGTAGAAGATTGACGTTTCTAAGCGTTAATTTATTATTTAATTATCAATTTGTAAGGCTAAATATTTACGACCTGATGACGATTTGTTAATCCACGATTTCTCCATGTTGGACCAATTTTTGGTCCAACAGTCGATTCAAGAATATTTCAATCCCAAAAACAATTGATCCCATTTTTTAATCTTGATATAATTTTTTTCTTCTCTTTATTGACCGATGTCTAATACATAAAACTCTGCTCAACGCTGAGTCGTCAACCTTCGTGTTGATCCGTGTTTCTTCCGTTTATCATATGGACCACGTAAAGTTCGTTCTATAGGTGAAAAAAGAAGTCCGCGAAGCGTACCACGGTTAATCATGACGAACGCGAAGATAGGAGACTGCGAAGAGAGAAAGAGAGAGGGTGAGAGCGATATAGAGATAGAACGAGATACCGCGGTAGGCAAAGGGGGCGGGAGGGGGAAAGAGAGTGTGCGCCACGGACAATTGGGTTCAACGCTCGATCGGCACTCACGCCTCCGATAATGAACGTAGAGCCTCGAAGTCGCTCTTGCAATTTGCTGCAAGCAAAGATAAGAACGATGAGTTTTTCGTTCCGGAAAGTACGGACTATTCATCATTTCTCCCGATAAATTTGTCCCGTGTGAAATGAGACGGACATTTTTGAAATTGCGTTTGAGTTCTTTTGCATTAAGTATCGGAACTTGATATCGGCGTATACGAGTGGCATGTTGCGTCCACGGACGTGTCAAAAATCCGTGCCAGAATAGATGGTCCCCTATTCTTCTGATTCTTCCGTGCGAAGACTTTCATTCAAGTATCTACACCAAATTGAGAAATAATGTGAGAATTGTGGTACTATAGTTAAAAGTACAACGTTGGGCAGTCAATGGAAATGAATCAATGAAAAGTTTATGAAACGTCGTTGAAACGAAGTCAACATTATTCAACGTTACGAGATTCGTTTTTGGCTCAACGTACGAATCAATATCAGTATCAAGAAATATTGAAACGATACTTAATGTACACGAGGACTGCTTGAAAAGTTCTCGGCCTTACCCATAAATGAGGGCAGTACGAAAATAAATTTCCACTGGGACGATAGCTTCGCGTTTGGCCCAACCGTACGTTAAATTTCAATAAGTTGCGTAGCTTCATTATTTTTCAATACATTTTCGGAGTTGGAAAACATAAGCACGAAATAAAATTTGGAATGCTACAGACAGTATACGAATATTGCTACAATTCAATGAAAGTTTTATTCGTTAGAAGTTTAATTTGAGAATATAAAGAAAATTCGCAGAACTAAAACAAATCGGTATTCAAAACAATCCTGTTTTATTCCACGAACTGAAAATCACCAAGATCCCACCGGAAATCGATCGAGCCACGACATAATTCTGTCACGTTCATCGGCTCATTAATTAGCGCAAGGTAAAGTGTCTACAGCTCCTCGTTACATCAGAATCCAAAGTCCGTTTTCGCTACAAATCCTCGATCTTTAATTACGCAATTTCCAAAAGGATTTATCTCGACCCATCGATCGGGAATTAGCGGGGCGGATCCATTATTTAGAATCGCGAATCTGGTAAGTATACGGATATTTATGGTAGCGGCAAAGCCACGTTTGTGAGTTGCAGAAAGAGGGGGAAATAGTAACACGAGGTGCAGGAGGTGAAACGGGACGGTAAGAGTAGTAGGGTTGTCGAAGTCAGCCGTGCTCGCTCACACGCGTGTCAGGAGGAGAAGGTTGGAGAGCCACGTGAGTGCAGACACTCGCCCGATGTACCTCCTGTACTTCATAGGGTCTGAGAGCCAGAACGCCCAAAGTTTTGTCGGTAGGAGTATCGAAGGAGCTTCCGTTAGCGCCATTCCATCATAGAACGAGGCTCATGAGTGGGAGTGGGTGCAGAGACCAGTAGCAGCGAAACGTGTAGCGAGGAGAACCAACAGTGCGGCTCTGACTGGCTAGGTAACACGTGACACACATTCGCTTGCAAAAGAGCTATTCTCCTAGAACAGTACTCGAGCTCACTCGGGTCGTCGACCTACACCTGGTCTTTTCTCTCCTTCTTTTTCCGCTTTCTCTCCTTTTTGCTCTCCCTCTCTCTCTTTCTCTCTCTTAACCTCTTCTACTCCCCTCTCTTCTCACTCTATAGCTTCTTCCCCTCCAGTTTTCCGCGACTGCACCGCTCCACTTCGAATCTACGTACAGTCTATAGTCATACATCCGATATATAGTTACACCATATAGTTTCCCGGGGAAACGATAAGACAAAATGTCACATCGCCGGCCACGCGAAATTTATTGCCAATCTTCACAACTGCTCGTATCGATCGAGAGATATTGATGCTTGTCTGTTTTTTTTATTTTTTTTTAAATTTATTTATCGTCATTTGGAGTAACTGGCAGTACGATGCTCTAAATTCGTGTCACGAATTTCATTGATACAGTTTACAGTTTTCATCTCCTCGGTAGAAGTTTTGAAGTGGAGCATGACGAATCTGGATAAAAGGTTGTTTCGTGGTTGGGTCTCGGAGTTGCAATGAAAATCGAAAATCTATCTTGAATTACGTGACTTGTGTATAGCGGTGAATTCAGTAATTCATCTGAAGGGGAAATAGTTGTTTTTTTAATTTTTCTTATTTTTAATCTACGTTTTTCATCAAATATTGAGCAGCTCGCGAAAGAAACGTTTTATTTTTCCAAAAAATACAGCGTAGGTAAAATTATGGAAACTTTTTTTCAAATACCAGGTTTTTAAAGGATAATGGTTGTTCTTTACAGAAAAAATATTATACTCATGTAGGAAATAATTATAAAATAAAATAAATTATTGAGCAATTAATAATAATTGTTAATTATTCAAGTGTAACTAATAATTAATAATCTTTAATTATTTAGTTGTAATTAAATAAGAGAGATAAATAAGAGGTTAAGAATCGAGCAAAAATCCTAATGAAAAGCAGTTTCTATTAGATGCCGTGTCTATTAGAAAAACATATGCCTCGCTATGGGCTCTTTTTGATTTCGCTTCGATCTCGTAGTCGTTCGAATCGAATTGATAGTGGCGGTTGTACGAGTATTATAAGAGTAGGCTATCATTGCACTGACTTGGCAAAGACCTGAACCACGTACTCACGAAATTAAGTGTTCGCCCATCAGCGGGGAATAGCGATAGGGAGAGAAAGGAAGTGATAGAGGGAGAGAGAAACCGAGCGAGCTAAAATACGGAAATTCAGGCAGTATACTCGAGAGTGCTCGGCACGTGCCGATGCATGATCGAGATTAATCAATTTCCTCAACGGTAATTAGTCTACCTACGTGCTATACGTATACCTTCCACATTTCCATATTAATGTACATACTACTTTTCGAGGATCTCCTCCAGACTTACAGTACTCCTAATTGCTTCCATATCATTCGATAAATTCATTTTATCATCCTTGTACTCTCTTACGTCACAGAAAAATTATTCCAGTTGTACCCCGTGTATATTTGGAGAACAAATAACGTTTCAGTGAAGAGCTGTTCAAAAAGTAAGTTTTTTTTTGTTAATTTTCTTTTCCTTGATTTTCAATAGCTTCGTTTTGAGAAATATTATAATTATGAGGATTTCATCTTTTTATCACAAATATTATTCCATCATGCCATCAAGATTTTTTTCTCATGATACTAGTATTTTAATTTTTTTATTTATATTTCAGAATAAAAAGATTCAAGGAAACTGACATTTCTTTTCATTTACTAACATTGGATACTTAGAGTTCACAAAAGAATGGTTCACCGAAATTACTCCGAAACCAGAAACGAATTTTTAAAAATCTTAAATGCACGTAAAAATTCAGATAAATTTCTTAGCATTTTGATTTTCTAACAACGATGAGTCACGAGTGAAAGCTTGAAAAATATATACTTTATTAATTCTACAACGAAGTGCACCACGCTGGAAGGAACGAAAGACCCTGAAACGTAAATCAGTAGGTCCGCAGTGGCAAAGAATCTCCAAATGGATTTCGGTGCAGCGGTTAGGTATTTAGCGGAATGAAAGTTTCCTGAATAGTCCTGAACGATTGTAGAGTTCCGTGTATCGAGGGATTTCGATTTGATTAAGTGATTACTGATGATTAAATATCTGTGGGGAATTTCCATTGGTGGCTTCAACGAAAAGCCGATTCCGAGTGGAAGTTCTGTTTGCCTCGCGTTGGAAAGCTCACGTGTATCCAATCACCTGAGTGCTCCACTGATCCACTTATCTATACAGGTATAGGGTTCCTCATAGTGCATCTCTTCGTATACATATATCGTTGAGGTACAAAAAGTTTTCTATACAAAGGAGGACAGTATATACTCTCGACCAAAGTTCGTCAGGGAGTAAAACGAAGTGGTCCCTCGCGGTGAATTCCCAGTCTCGTAGACACTGGGCTGTTTCTCGCTATTTCACTCTATAATACTTGCAGAGATAACCGCAATTTCGCTCAGTGTACTTGCTCGCAGTTACTACCAGAGTGGAAGAGGAGAGAATGAAGGAAGGAACGGCGAAGAGGGGGAAGGAGAAAGAGCATTGGAAGGGCAACCAAGAGGGATAAAGGATCGTAAGGAAGTCCGCCATTCTGGGAATGGCAAAGTTCTGAAGGGAAGCTCGCGCGAAGAAAGGGATAACGATAGTTAGAAAATTATAACTGTTCGCTGTTAATGTCGTGTACGTATAATGGAAATTCGGTCTTTCGTTCACTGCGACGAAAATTGTCTTCCAACTTCTTTGCTACTCTCTCTCTCTCTCTCTCTCTCTCTCTCTCTCTCTTTCCAGTAAGTTTAACTTAAACGTGACGACTAAAAGTAAATGGCGAGATTGCTTATTCAAAGCTCCCATCGATATCAATTCATTGCTTCTTCGATGTTCTTGCGAACTTCCACGGAGTACGACGCCACATTTTTCACGTAGTTCATAAGACAGAATTACGAGACGGATGGGAAAGATTTGCCGTTGAAAAATGAATCATGATAAAATGGTCCATGACTTATCGCGAATGCTTAATTTACGGTTGTGTTCGAGATGATCTTTGTCACCCCGATTCGTCTTCGCGTTGACCTTGAACTCCGGGTCGAAGCAATAATTGAAGGATCGTTACTGTCGCGCGTGTTATCATGAGTGTACGCTCGAGGGCTGTTCAGCGGATCGACGGTATTGAAATTTGGCATACGGTTGGACCAAACCTGAGACTATCGTGCCAGTGGAAATTTATTTTCATACTGCCATCCTTAACTTTTCAAACAGTCCTCTTGTACTTAAAGTTTCAGTCCAATATTCTTGATACTGATATTGATTCGCACGTGGAAACAAAAACTAAAAATATAAATAGAAAAATCGTTGCCCGATACCCTACGATGTTTTGTTAATTTTCCTGAATCGTATGCACGCGTATGTGTATAATGATAATCGCCCACATTTGAAACGAATCTATTTCCCAATTTCTTTCGTGCCGCGGAAATAAAAACGCGTACGAAACACGGAAGTTAAAAAAAAAAGACTACAAGATTGCAAAAAATTAAACACAGAGTAAAGGGTAATATAGTGTTTTCGGAATATTCCCACAGCCAATGAATTTTTTCCATTTACCAATAAAATGCTCTATGACTGCATAATTGAAAATGAAATTCGCTTCTCGCGTAAAAAATAGTTGTAAAAGTTTTTGCAAAGCGTCACTCCGAGAAAATAGTCGATCGTTTTATAACCCAAGCCTGGTCTTTCATGTGGCACTTGGACGCAAAAGTTTCTCGTTTATAGGACTAGAGATCGGTAGACCGCAAAGACTCTAACGACTTTGCGGTAACGACCGCGAAACGATCTCGCTCGTGAGTTCGTTATTATTTTTTTAAATATATTTTTCATTTTGGTTTTTCTTTTTTTTTTTATTTTTTTATTAATATTTTTCTTTCCACCTTCTGACCGCGGCCGCAACACTTTTCTGGGTTAACAGCGCATTCGTTTCGTGTCACGTTTCAATAACTTACTGAGAAAGTCATGCTTGGTTAAGTCTCCCCCTACCACGATGGGGGGGGGGGGGGGGCTTGGCTAAATCAATGGGGCGCCTCTCGCGTTTTCGGGAGGGAGGGGGGGTTCAATTCGTTCTTTTTTTTTCCAATTCGTTCATTATTTTTCCTCTTCTCGTTCTTGTGGTCTGGTAGTACCGATTGCTCTTTCTCTCTTTGCCTCTCTTTTCCCTCTCTCTTTTTCTCTGCCAAAAATCATGTACGATTTTGGTTTTGCAAATTCCTCCTCCAAAATTGCTTTTACTTATCCCCTCCAATATTAAATTTAATTTCACGTTGAATTTTGTAACATCTGCTGGCTTTTAAGTACACAAAATTATTCGACTTGTGACTTTTTTTATTTTTACGTTAATTTTCACGTTCAATTTCTGCACTAGATTTTACTTTTGAGTTTGAAACCAAAATAACTATTCAATCGTAGCTGCAGTACTATTGAACACTTATTGTGAATTTTTATTAAATTTTGAAGATTTTTGAGGACTTTTTACTATTCATTCAATCGGATCTTCTTTTTTTGAATTTTTTGAATATCTTTCTGCAATATCTATTTTACAAAATCATTCAATGATATAATTTCAATAATAAAATTTTGAAGTTTCTCGTCGAAATGAAAACCTCGTCCTCATCAATGTCCCATAATCATAAATAACGATTCTATCATTGAGTGTCCAATCGACAAACCTGTAGCCGATTTTACAACGAATATCTTAAAGGATAACGCTAAGCACTGAATAATATCGACTCGCCTGATACATTAATAAATACACGGATGTGGGGGTCGGCCTTCTCTGCTCTCGTACAGGACCAATAATTACACAAATTACCCGATCGATTCCACATGAGAGCGCAGTCGTGTCTATGCATATATCCACATTTTGTATTCATGGGGTATGTACACATTATGCGTCATATATAAGGCTTTCCGTCAGCGATCGACGATGTTTTAATCTCGAGCTTCGAAACGATCCAAACGTCCATATTAATTAAACGTGCTACTTAAGTCACTCGCGACGTACTTTTCAACCCCTAGAAAAAAATATTTGTTTCAAACGACTGAAATAATCGATTTTAAATTCATAGCCATTTTAATAGAATTAATAAACGATGGAACTTACATTCAAAAGTGCACCGACGATTTTGGCCTGTCAACATTTGATTTTCCATAAACCCTAAACTACGTGATTTTTCATTTTCAAGCAAAATGCCAAATACGAAGTTTCATAGACTTGACTCAAAAGATAACGAATTCGATACGAACATACGCCATTTTTACATTTCGGAATGAATACTTTTTATGAAACGTGCACTGTGATTATATTTTTTCCATAAGTAACATATCTATGGAATATTATGTCCAAAATTTACATCAAAATATTGAAATCTTACAAAACTATGGTTTCGTTTGAGTGAAAAAGTGTTTTTTTTTGTTGCATTGTCAATTATTTATGAATTCTTTTAAGCGTTTTTCAAGGCACTCTCCGTAACGTTTTCAACTAGTTCGGACGGATAGTTCGGTTACAATACTTTTTTGAAAATTGGGTAGTTTGAAAATTGACCCAGTGTCACCACCCTGATTGGATTCAAAGATTTTACAACGAAAATTTAAAGAAATAATTTCGTAAACACAGATGAACCTTTCTCGAGAAAGACTCTACCTATTATTGAAAACTTGAATAAAATCCGTTCATCACTGTACGCGAATTCAAACGAACGAACCTGATAGCTGTAATACTAATACCTAATACCTATTAATTACCAATAACTATGAAATTCTCTTTTTAGATATAGAAAATGTTGATTTGCCCTGGGAATGATTGAAATATTCATCAGAATAAAATTCTACGATAATTCCCAATGAGCAACATGTTTCTTTGGGTTGAGATCGCAGATCGAAACCTGTCGCAAAAATAATACAAATCGAGCATGTTCCATGGTAGACAGTTTTGAGCGTATTACTTGAAATATCCGGGATCCGAAATATTCCTGTGAATGTATAGAACGCGTTATGACGTTCAATCCCGTCTGGTAGTCTCTTCGAATGCGTCAGCTGCGTTGGGCGAAGTGACGAGCGAGTTTCTGCACACGACAGGCTTCGGATGATGATGCATCCAGGTGCGCGAAACGCACAGAGAGTTTCCTATATCGCGAATCGGGCTGGTGAGGTCCCCCCCCCCACTCCTCCTCCAAGTTTGACAGTGCGAGAAACCGTTAATTACGCAATAGAGTACTGGCTCGTAGATATCTTTGCTTGTTTGAACAGCAGTTGGTCCACTTAACATTTATTTCTCGTGCACTCGCGTACTATTTGTTTATCAAATGTTTATCCTTCGCTATAACATACGTCGATCGCAAATTTAACCACGAGGAGTTTTCCACTGAAATTTTTCGAATCCCAGATAGACGCTATTGGACCATCTCGATTTTCCTACTCACATCAATATCCTCTCGTTATTGGTGTTTCAAACTGGTAGTCCACTCCACCCACTGCTTATAATTATCGTATTAATCAATACCGCGCTGGGAACCGGGCAGAGCTCGACGTCCCCCGATCCCCGGTCGGTTCTCATTGGTGGACGCAACACATACACACACACACATGCGTTCTCCCCAATTTTCAATCTCCACCTACGTATCCTGCCACCGTCATACATTCTTCGCCAATTTACCTTTTTCAACCGACAGTTCAAATATTTTTCATTTTTTCTCCTGCGCAAAAACGCCCCAGGGAATATTCGCTCCGGATTATTATAAAATTGTACTGGCGGAGTAATCTTCGGAAATTGTGGTTTTGTAGAAACCTGACATCCAGGAATGAGAGAATATATCTCTCACGAGCATTTATCACGATTTCGTTCAATTTTTGATGCGTTATTTTTCGCCGAAATCAATTTATAAGTTGATTTTTCTTTTCGTAGTATTTATCATTTCATTAATATATATTAATGAGTTGGTCGTATCTCATTTCAATACTGTAATGACCATCAATACCAGAAATTCAAGAAATCAGCCAACCCATTGGTTCATGTTGATGATTACAAGGCTATAACATCATTAATTGGCAATTAATTGCACGTATCACACACAGCGGTCATAGAAAGTTGAAACTTGGTTATTTCTTAAACCCAATTGGTCTCACACGTCAGCACTCTTATTCCTCGACTCCTTAAGAGTTCTCACTTTAGAGGGACGCTTTCTCGATTTTCCAGCCAGCAATCGTTACCCCCTTCTTTAATTTCTCCTCCAGGACTCATGGTACATTGACACTCGGGTTACGTAAATTCATTAGCGAGGATCGCTAGGCTATTGTGTGCAGGCATAACTTCGAGGCGTAATACGATAATTTACGAGTGCAGTGGACACTACGAACGGACTATGAAAGATAGTGTTGAAATCGTTGGATAGATCGCGTTCCCCTACGTCTCGGTACTGGTTGGCCAGTCGGGATCGTGACGTTCTCGTTTTACGTGCTAAAAGTATATTTAACCGGGCTGGCCATTAGACGAAAGTTTAACCGACATATGAGCACGAGAGGGGGCGTTTAAAGAGCCCTCTAACGGTAGCAGAGAGCATCGAGGATTAATATCGCGCGTGAAATCTCAAATGAATGGCCAGGGCACGCGATCTCACCGTAGAATATTTTACGATCTTGAAGCTGCTCCCTCTCTTGGTGCCGTATAATAATACCCGGCTATCACGTACGACCGGAGGATATGGGGAACTCTCCTCCTCCTCTTCCTCCTCTTTTTACCTCCAACCGTATATACCTCGTATATTACTCCGGCGCACGCTTTACTCGTCGATCGAGAGTCGATTAACCCGCGCTCACGACGTGCTCCCGGTGCATTAAAGAATCGCCCGGCCAATAGCCACAGAGGCGTGGCACCGTAACTGAGAACGAGAAGAAACGACGATCGGGCTCTAATATTGGAAACTGCCGATTAAGGGAATCAAAAACACCTATTCGACCGAGCTATCGTCAATCGACGATTCTCTGCTCATCCGTATACTCCTATTATATTAGCTGTAGTTAATAGAAATACATGATTTTTCCAATAGAATTCCGTATAAAAGAGAATTCGAAATATCATAATTTTTGGTAATTCAGTTCCACTCGTGATGCAATCATCAATGTCAACAGGAACGGGTTATTTTAAAACTGTTTAAAAAAAATTAATTGAGATTTATAATTTGTCAAAATCAAAATAAAATCAAGGAAGACAATTATTTGACAAAGTTATTGATGAAAAGTGGTTATAAATAATTTCCTGCTAAATCAACGAGAACAACATTCTAAAATAATTGATGTATTATTATTCTGTCAAAAAATACTATACCACACATTTTTAAAAATATTGACGATTTTTTTACATCCATCCAGTAATACCTTAACTCGATCAACATTTCCATCAACGACGTACGACAGCGATCAATTTTCGAAACTCTTTTTTCTAACTACAATTTACTTGATACATCGATCGTTCATGGAAAAAAAACTCACAGTTTATCCTCTGCACATTTATCAACGATTTTATTCCGTATTCTGATTTAGACCAGCCGAGAATATCGGAGTTTGTGTAAACGTAGAGAACACGATATTGAAACAGGGCTCATTAACTCCCCATTTTGTTCGTCGTTATGTGAATAATCGCGTGAGCCACTCTAGGCTTCCTCGTTGAAGGGAATAACGGAGAAGCACGAGAAAGCGAGCAATTTTAGTAGTCACACTTGGCAGTTAAACATCCCCAATTGTTATGGCACCAGCCCTAGCTCGTTTTTTTTTTTTCTTTTCGTTACGTTTTGCGAACGAAACCAGGATTCGCGCTGTCTCTCCTGCATATTACGACGGTGGATGGAAGGCAAACATAAATTCTGCATCACCCTGTGGAGTTTTCAGTGGGCATGACGTAAAAACGATAATGGACGCGAAAATGAGCGAAGACTCCCGTCTTATTTTATGAACGTGAGAGGGAGAGAGAGAGGGTGAAAAGTCTTGTGACAAGTATACGACAACGAAATGGATTACTCGAAATATTTTCTTGCCTTTCCGACACTAATGCACCTCTCCGTCCCTTTCCCGCCTTCGTTTCTCCCCTTGAAACAGTACAGTTCCTCAATTCGCATTGTTTTCATTGTTTCTTCTCGCGTTTCTCCCGGCGTGAACCACCGGAAACGGAAGTATAGCGCCATGCTAGAGCAACGTCTCTATAGATCGTTGTATTTTCGTGGAAAGAAAGAGAGAGTTTCCATTGTGTTACGTCTATACGTGTACAGAAATACGGTAATTACGAGATAGTATAAGAGACTCTCCCTGTCTCCCCCTCCTCTCCTTCGCCCCCCTTCCCCACCTCTTCTTCCCGCCAACCCCGCTGAGAACGAATACGAAACAATGCCGAATCGCTCCGAATGCTTTTACTGGCGCGGACCAAGAAAATGTTTCATTGTGTCACCCTCGCAATTGGTTCGGCAAATTAACATTCAACCGAACAATGTCCACAGGCCTAGAACATAAATGTCCTCGTTATTCTCCGTGTAGAAATAATTATCGGAAATCTATCGTTTCGAAATACCTATCGGAAACGTTGAATGGAAAGTTACTTTTTCACAGCAGTACGATTCTTCGATCGATTGATTGTTGCTTCGATTTATACTGGGATCTATTGGAAACGTCTCGGCTGAAAAATTAAGAATCTTTACGGAAAATTTCGTTTTGTTTTTTGGCATAAGTCAATTTTTAATGATTTCTTGATTGATGTATCTCTTTTAGCTGGATGTATCTTCTTTCCTTCTTCGTTCCAAATGTATTTCAACAATCAAGCCCAAACAGGAATTAAATCACTCCGAAATAAATTGAAGTCTGCAAACTAGTATTGCATAATGAAAATGACTGCCTCGTTCGATTCTAATCTCTTCTCATCAAGCCATACAAACCCTATCAAAACCCAAATGGATATCGAATAATTACGAAAAAAATATTTCGATCTATCGGGCTATTGAATAAATAATTAATGCACAGTGATATTTAAAAGCAAGTACATTGATATTTCCTTGATAAAAAAAATTTAATGAATACATTGGAAAGAAACGCTAGTTAAATGACATAATTTTTTTTTTGTAAATCCTGTTTCATTTTTCAAAGGGTTTTATATTTTTCAAATCCGTCCTACTTGTTGTACATTGCACAGAATTATTTCAAATATTATATAGGATGTTTCAACGAATAACCAAATGACGAATCAGCATAACAATTTCGGTAATCGATACGCACCGTATGAATGATGCATAAAGTTTGAATGGATCCGGGCCATAGAGAATGCGAATGTAGAGACAATATAGAGGGAGGAAAAGAGCGAGCGAATGGTCGTCCAATGTGGACAGTCGATAATCCTGGACACATGATTCTATAGATGCGCCGGTCATGCTGCGATAACCGCAAACAATACCGTGGCTGCAGCGGACGTGATAATGTTGCGCAATTCAAATATATATCCGTATGTACAAATAAATATGTATGTATATTTAACTCGCGACTAGACGTGCAGAAATATACCGATCGAATCGTCTTAATTTTATAGCAACGCTTCTGCCCTTTTCTTTACTTACTTTTTTATTTTAAAAAATATATATCTCCCTGAAAAAAGAGCGCACTCTTTCTGTAAATAATAAATTATTTATTGCTCGACAAAAACAATTACGATAGATTTTAAACGAATTCAATATCGCGAACGTAATCTGTCTTTCATCTGGCACTAATAATTTCACTAATTAATAAAATGCTAAATAGAATACAGTTAAACGAAAGTCAATTGATCAAATTTATAAAATATTTAGGAAAAACATTACTTTTTATTTTCCAGTACATCAAATAAAAATAAAAGCCTGTTTTAATAATTATTCTTTCAATTTAAACATTTACGTATAATTTGTACCTAAAATTAATGTTTATGTATAAATTATATATGCTAAATAAAAAAAAACGTGGCTTACACATAAAATATTTATCAAACATTGTTTTCTATTCAATAAATATATGTTTGGGTTGTTTTGTTTTAACAAACAATTTTTCGCGTAAACGTTTATGCATAATTTATACATAAAATTAATGTTTATACATAAATTATATATGTAAAATAATAAAAAAAATATCACTTACGTATAGAACATAAAATAAACATTTGTTTTTATTTAATGAATAGTTGTTTCTCTCAAAAACGAAACTCCCCTTCGCGTGAACCATCGGTTCTGAAAGTTGCCAAAACTTTCATCATTGGCTCACCTCAGTACGCAGCGATTAGCACACGAGGCAAATACGGTAAATACAGAAAACGCTGCTGCAATCAAGGAGCAGTAAAGTGTGAAAAAAAAAACGAGGGCTCTTGGCAAAAAATCTATACGGTGGTTGAAAAAGTTGCGATGAAAAATAAAAGCAACAAAATGCAAGACGCGGTTGAGGAAGTGTAGATGGAGGAGGAAGGGCGGAAGGAGGAGGAATAATGCACGAATAGCGTATACGAAAAAGAGGAACGGATAGAGTGACAGACGGGTCGTAATTACGATGCAATGAGAACCATCCGCATTGTGGACAATGGTCGGGACAGGAGGAGAAATAGAATGGACGTTTACGCGTATCGTGATGCTCGAGAAGTGCGTGTCGTTCTTTCCTCTCGGTCGTTATGCTCAGGGACCGTTTCAGCTTTTGGGCATTTTTGGAAGTAAGTTCGTTCCGCCAGTTGTCCGGAACCGACGTTCCGGAACCGCTTTTGCACTATATACATTCATACATACATATACATATATACATACGAATGTACGCATTTATACATACGTATATATGTACCTAATACGAATATAAATACATACATGCAACGCGATGAACGGCTTGCGTCTGAAATGCAGTCACGGAGCTCTTGGGACTCTATATATAGCGGTTGTTGGGTTGGTTGATGTGCGCGAGGGTGTAATTTACTTCGGCTTGTATAGGGTTACCATGGGGCTTACGTGAACGTAGGTCACTTCCTGCCACGAGGCAAAAGTCATGCTCACATATCTCGTACTCTCTTATACTCTGCGTGACACTTGAACACTCAGGATTAAAAAAGAAAAAAACATTCCGCCTCAAAATTGCTTCGACTGGGCAGCTTCCTTCTGTCAATCACTTAGGGATGTTACTCGAGGAGGCTGAGAATTTTTTCGAAATTTATTCTATAATCACCCAATAGGTGCACGTTGCGAGTTTATTACCCCAATAGCTGCTATTGGAAAGTTTCTTCGTCAAGTAAACGAAACATTCATCGCGGATTAAAAAGTACATCGTCTCGAGCGCAAGTACCTTACTGTATGAAAAAGTCGTTGGATTTTGACAGTTCTTCAGCGAAGAGAACGAAGCTCATCTTCGTTCTTATCTTCAAGAATCTTTTCGCACTGGTTTATTCTTTTTTTTTATTTTTTTATTTGTGAACGACATTCGCGGGTCTACCTACGCTTTGGAGCACACGCACGAATCGTCAGGCACATCAACGCGAGTGTACACATCGAAACGAAGAGAACGTTCAACTTAATAGCCCTCGCGTTACATAATTGTATAATTGCCACTTGACTCCACGCGCTGGTAGGCCAGAGCAATTCCGCGAATGTTCTCTCCACCCTTTTCTCCCTCCCCCCTTACGTCCCATCCGCCATTCGTCCTCCACCCCTCATCGCGTTAGCGTTCCCTCTTTTTCCGCCTCGTCCTTCTCAACTCTTCTTCGTTTCGCTCGCTCCTCTGCGAGACGCGAGGCCCGATGAATTAACGAATTAATTGGAGTGTGTGCCACTGCAACTTGGCTCGAATCGCGTACTTCTTCGCCCCGTCAATTTCCTGCACCACGTTTTCGCGTGTGCTGTTTTATGGCTCTGCTCAATACGTGTGTATGTGCCCGATCGCATGTGCTCGTAATCGCCAGGCAGCCGAGCAAGTCTGTCAGCGAGCCAGCCAGCGGCTTGGTATCCCAACCAGCCGGAGTAACGCAACGTCATCATCCCAACACACAAATGTTACTTCTGGTTTTGAGGATTAATGTGCGGACGCCAGCTTACTCGTCCTCCCCTGATACAATGTATTACCAAGCTCAGAAACGAAACATTATACGCAAACTCGACGCTTTCGGACCTCAATATTCCAACTAGATTCGCACTTCGTCCGGTATTATACATTCCTTGCGCTTTTGAATTATTTCCCTTGTTTCTTAACTTGTTTCTTACCAATCGGGGATTTTGAGAGCCGTTGGTTATCCTAAACGGGAGCATGTTTCGGATTCAAGGAACAAAGACCCTTAAAAAAGATATGTTTCTGCGAAGTTCAGGGAACCATCGACCATCGATTTTTTAATATATTGGATTGATGGTAGAATATAAACGAAATTCTTGAAATATTTGAGGCGGCATGATTGTTGATAGGATAATAATATATTAATTATAATGGAATGTTTCACTCAAGAATTTATTAAGATATTTTGATTTATTTATAAATTGTACGTATGGTCGTCGATTAATAAAACAGTTGAATATTTATTGTAGCAATTAACTGATCAGTCATCATTGAAAAACTCAATATAAATTGAGCTCTGACAGACGTTCGCTATCAGTAACAGTATTGGGGAAGGAGCTAGTGAGAAAAGTAGAATGTACTGATGAAATCAGTCCAATCCTCAACGAATCGTAGATAAAGCAACTGAGCGTATCAATCGTTGAGTTCCATCGACGTGTGCGGAGTGACGATAATAGGTCGGTTATCTTAATGATTCCGGTCGTCATATCGGATATGAAGAGGTTCCCAACGAGTCTGGAAACAAAGTGATTTTCGGTGATGACGAAAGTTTCGGAAGAAGTTAGACCGAAACGGAAAGTTTTCGGGTGACTTTCGTTCCTTGATTGGATACCTGATGGAGCAGAGCTACTCGTCGCTCGTTTCCCGAAAGATCTCGAGCTTTCGATATCAATTTCATCAATTGAGCACAGCGGCGGGGGGTGGGGTTTTCGTTGCGCCACTCCGGCCAGATTTGGGATGAATGTTCGAGCGTGGTCAGTGGGCCGAGAGGAATGTCCAACGATGAGTAAAAGCCGAGATGACGGGGGACATCTAGTAAAGAAAAAAAAGGAAAGCAGAAGGAAAACTCGACGGAAGTTCACTGCGTTCTCGTTGTACGATACTAGCCTCCCGGAGGGCGAGATTCTCTTCTGGTACGCGCGTGCCAAAAGGCGGTTTTCTCAAGCCACCCTCCCTGCCCCCTTTCGTGCCACCCTGCCCGCTTTACATACGAAACGCCGCGTCCCTATTGTTTTTTCCGTGAGTTATGGCAGCGGTCCACGGACGCCTTGCATCATGAACACTCGGAAGAGTGAAAGAGAAAGAGCGAGAGAGAGAGACTCGACATGAGAATGGTTGCTTACGCAAGAGCAGCTCAACGGCCCCCACACGATCGCCTCCCAGACGTTCTGGCGTCCCGACACTTTTTGTTTTTCCTCTCTTCTCATCTCCATTCCCTCCGTGGCTTCCGCGACATCAAGGGGACTCTTGCTGGGAGACTCCGCGCCTCCGCATCGGCTATGTCCCACGGAAAGACTGCATTAAAGGCGAAACTCACACACCAAGGAACCGATGATTTGTCGCCGTTGATATAGGACGTGTACAGTCCTGGCTACCGTAAATCAAGCCTTCCCGTTCCCCCTCTCCCGCCTCTGCACCCCTATTATTCAGACATTGGCACGGTTTGACCCATTCAATTTTCCCGTCACGTTCAATGATTGAGGATCCCGATGATCGAATTACGGCGCTTCTCACTTCTTCTTTCCTCTTCCCTCGTTATGTCTGTTATTTGTCTCGTTTCTCGGCACCCTGTACTCGATACGACGACCCGTCCCGTCTCAATAGTTCTCGGGAACATCGGTGATGTCGAGCCCCGAGTCCACGTGCCAAACACTTCCCCGACTGGCAAACGGTGCATCGTTTAACAGGTACACGTTTGCCTGTTCTTCGATGTACACGTATCGTCTTGACGTCATTTTCGATTGATACCCTTGAAGAGCTCTGGGGGTCGACTTCAAGATCTAGTTTTATCACTATGAATCATTGTAGTAGAACACTCTGGAGTATTTTATTTTGAAGATATGAAATGCAGCTTTGGACAAAAGTATCGGGTATCCTGTAATAATCTAGGTATAAGGACGCCTGGTAATGTTAGAAAAATAGAAAAATCCCACTTGTTAACTGTCTTTGATATTTTTTGTTTAAATCAATATTCGACTGATCGACTCTTAAGTTGGAAATAGGCTGGAAAATTTAGATTCCGATCGCCACTCCCGCGTGTCCCTCAACGTTGTATTTAGTGGCCTCCGTGTGTGATCTTATTACAAAGTGCAATGCTTCTCATTAGTGCACCACTAACGAGAGCCCAGCAAGCTGTAATCCGATCCACTCGTCCTGTGGCGTCTTCTCTTGCCCGTATGAACGACACGTAGACGCGTTACGAGGATCGCGCTGCGTTAGCCACTCGTTGAGGCTAATGCAATTGAGACGCACTCGGGCCGCTGATCCTCGTCCGGACGGCGATAATATCATAAGTATTTCTCGCGCTATCTTGACGTTTCGAGGCGCAAACGAGAACTCTATCGGACGGCGAATAAAAAGAAAGAAAAAAAATGGAAACGAACGAACGTGGTACGTCAGAGTAATCCGGTTGCCCTTCCCGATGAACCCGCGGTAAAAGACACGCTGGATCCTATCGTGCATCATTCCTGCGCGCTGCTGACCAGCCGTGATCATCATCCGTGATGACGGCTGTAACCTCAAGTGCCCGTGTGTGCTTCGAACCGGTCTTCCACGCACCGATATAATTATTTTGTTCTTCGCGATCGTTTTTCTACCTCGCTAAAAAAAATAAAAATTAAAACGTACAAAACAGAGCGAGAACGCATGGGATGCATCGTATATCAAGGTCGAGTTTTCTGAAGCTGTTACAATTTTTTTCAAAATATGAAATCGATAAAAAAAAACATAATTCATATTTTTACAAAATACGAAAAGCTAGATAATAAAAATTGATTTTCTACTTTTTACTACATGAACCAAAAGCGTTTTGTTAAATATATTTTTGTCACGTATATTGTTTTTTTGAAACATCGATATTCAGTTTTCCACTTCACAGAAAGCCAGCTCACATAAAAGCTTGCAAAATCTAGATAAAACTTGCCGCCATTTAGTTACCTTAAATTCTATAAGAAAACAGATGTCGAAATTTGAAGAAAAAAAACTAATAGCACGTTTAGCGTTACGTCTCAGCGAAGCAAATTTCAAGGTCGTCTGCATTTCGAAGCATCAGACATTGTCGAAAGTTCGAATTGATGGAAAGACACGAAATTCGCGGAAAGACGGGAAAAATAGGAAAATTTGATGCATCGTACATCGATTACGACGGGACAAGCTTCAATGTCATCGGGTCTCTGACTCGACAACGACTCGAGTGCGTTCATACGCGAATAGCTGCCACGGATAATGGAGGAAAGAAGACAGAGGCCTGCATCTTCTGTCTACATAACAAGCACCGAAATGTGCAGTATAATAGATGGTCCCGCGAAAGTTCCGTGAATTTCCTAACGACGTGTCAGAATGACGCAACGAGACAATAATGGTCGAGCGAAGAACGTCTTCTTATTGTCGGCTTGGCACTCCCAGTTTCCTCGACTGTTCCTTCATGACAAACGTTTTTGTCGATGTTCCGGCTGGCGAAAGGGGCAGGGTATTAGGCGAGGCAAAAGGAGGTGGAGGGGGGGGCTGTAATGAGGCATTTTTCCAAGTACGAGTTTTATCATGAAAATTATCGTAATTTGCCTATTCCAATCGAACCAGACGTTTACTCAATTGGACAAAAGTATCCAAACAGCCAGAACGAACTAAATACGCAGGTGGCTATGGGAATGAAGTCATTTTTCCCCGAAAACTGCTCCCTCCTCCTTGTATGCATTTTTATGCGAACTGATACACAAATGTTCCAGCCACGACGGACGTGCAAAATTCATGCTCATGCTTTCCTTTTTTTGTCCTCTTTGAACAAATACGTACGGAGTTTATTCCAATTACTATGGAATTTGAATTATTTGATAATCTGGTTTTTGGAAAAAAAGCAAAATACAAATTTGTCTCGCCGTCATGAAACTTTATTAAATAATGTAATTGCCATTATTATTAATGACTCCTTGCCAGCGTGAGGGCAATTTCTATATCCCATTTTTGAAATATGTTTCATCTTTTCATGCGAAAAATTGAACCAGTGTTTGTTTGATATCATCTGTATTTTTGAATTTCTTACTCCTCAAAAAATGTTTAAGGTTGATGCGATAGAATATCCCAGTCCAGTTCTGCAATTTTTGACGAGTCCGCAAAGCAGCACGTGGCCTGTCATTATCAGGATGGAGTTTGATGTATTAATTATTAATATTCCGTCAACTTTCTTATAGTTAATTTGCTACGTCGGTATGTATACATTAAGCGATATAAACAATGAGCCGAACACGCGCCAAAAAAACACGTGCTTAAATAAAAGTTCATGAAAATTTTAACATGTTTGCAAATCGTACAGTGCGTAAACCGTTGTATACATTTTGCCTTCGGTATTTCGTTAGAACTCGGATAAGTACCGGACGTCGGACGAAGAATACGGAAAATTGTACGGCTGGCTTTGAAAGACCACAAAATTGGAGATAACAGCACGAGCCAGAGTCTGCGGACGGAAAAGCGAATATGCGTTCCCTGGTGATGTGTATATGGTGAGACTGGCACTCGTGTACGCGGAAAAGCTATCCCTGATGGCACTTTCGGGACGAGGTGGGAAGAGGAGGAGGGGCGAGCGGGTACACTCGATTTATCGCCAGTACGCACATAAATAAGGGAGCGTACATAAATACGGCGTGGTTGGATCGAGCCGTGTTGGTGTCCTCGTGGTCTATGCCTCACAGGCTCACCGTCCCTCATGTTGGCTATGTGGCTACCCGGCCTGTATGGGCTGTCAGGGATTTACTATGTATCACAATGCCCAACTGCGAGGCTATGCCCGATGGATGATCATCAGCCACTGCGTAGGGAAAGGGAGTGGGGAGCCGTAGTAGCAATGTCTCGCGCAGACAAAGAAAGAGAGAGAGAGAGGGAATGGAACAGAGAATAGAGATTGATTGATTGATTGATTATGTTTCCACGGTGTTGAAGTTTGCACCATCAAAAGGCAACGAAAATGATGTTAGCTCATTTTCCAATTTCCTTTTGGTGGATCGGAGCCACAAAAATACCGCAGCCATTCTTTTGGGATTATTATTCAACGATCCACAGCTTGAATCTTCATAAGTTCTGGATAATTATGAAAATGAAAAATTCAAAAAATATTAGGTGTAGCAAAAAGACATCCGTTATTTTCTGGAGCCAACCAATCGCAAAACAAAAAACATCGATTCAACAAATCATGGATTTCTTTTAATTGCACCTAATATTTCGTTAAATCCCAACTATCCACGCTTCAACTTCGATGTACAAAATGATATACAATATAAAAGGGGGATGATGATTGAAGTAAATTAATTGAAACAATAAGCAAGTTACACTGTTATAATCATAAAAAAAAACGTTCAGAAAGAACCCAAAGCGCAACAAAAAGATGGCGAGCGTAAAAATGAGAGAGGAAGAGGAAAAATGAAGAAAAAACACTACGCAAAGTCCACAACCAGTAATAATACGATCGTACTAATAATCACGATTAATGATAATGATTGAAAATAAATAATCATGTAACAACGTTGACACCGAGTATATCGCCAAACTAATCGCCGAGTTTATCACCAAGAGAGTGAGAGTTAGGGGTTGACAGAGCGGAAGTGGGCGGACGAGAGGGAAGCTCGGATGAGGCTCTCGCGAAACGAGAGTAAAGAGCAGAGGAAAGAAAACGAGAGAGGAAGAAAGATGAGCGGAGGCTGAACGCGAGAGGTGGAGAGTGAGGCTTTCTGGCAACAGGTTTATCTATCAGAGCGAACTGTAGGCGATGATCAACGGTCGAGGCTCGGAAAGAGGTTAAATTATGGTTTATGGCGGGGCTACATAATTCCCGCTCACATTCTGAGAACGTACTATATACGAAGTTTAATTCCCGGTTACTTACGATCGAGCTGACCGTTCCACGCGCGTCCGTTTAATCGAATCACGTTCGGCATTTGACATTGGACCGATTAGATGGTATAAATCGCAATTATACGTCATTATGACTGATCATTGACTCGCGATAAACCACGCTCCGCTGATTGCTCTCTCGGTGATTGACATTTCCAAGAGAGTTCCAGGTAATCTATTTTTTTCCTTGCGCCGAGTATCGCTCTACGGCTAGTCCCAACTATCGATTGTCAGTTCATGAAATAATCATCATCATAACAATGGAGCTGCTTAACGATATTCGCTCGCGTAATGTTGCGGCTATTTCATCGTTCATTACTCGTGCATAGGTCTAACTTCTCCGCAGTACAAGTATTTCTATCTTCCATCAAATGAGAAAGCTAGCGCGCTTTTTAGTAGTCAGGTGGGGTAAAAGTGCAAATTTTTTTATTACGAGATATTATTGCATTAACTGGGGGACAAAAATCTACTCAAAAATTATCTTTATATGTGATATTATAAACTTTTGTCTGATTATTTAAATCAGACAAAAACTACCATTTTCGATACACAAGTTACAAGAAAATTGCGGGTCCCTTCATCCGAGGTGGTCGTAAAACAAAAAAGAAAACGCGGGATGCGATTCGCTCTAGAGGATGCACCGTGGTTACTCGTTTATTATTTTTGCGGTAGCGAGGGAATTCCGTTTGTTTGAAGTATTTGAAGGATGTCTGGAGAAAATTGGCTGAAAATACATTGAGAATAAGAACATCGAGGATCCGAAGAGTTACTGGAGATATTGTGTCCAGAGTAACGCAACAACGTACTGCAAAAAAAAGGACGAAGAAACGCAAAAGTCTTCGAATTGACACAGAGAAATACTGCAAAGAAGGAAAGAGTGGGAACGAGAGAATGGGAGAGTAGAAGAGAGAGAGAGAGAAAGAGAGATGATAAGAATACCGAACAAATAAGAAATAGTTTCCTTCTCGAGTTCTCTGTAGCCCATCCACGTTCTTTCTTCAGTTTTTCTTCCTAGTACATCCAGCACCCTCGAAACTTTCAGCCAACTTCGAGATTATATATTCCAGAGTTTCTTATCAACATCCTGGCTCGCATTTCTTATATCGCTCATGAAGCTCCCCCCTGGCCACCCTTGTGCGAATCTATCTTCCGTTTTTGAACGCTGCCAGTTTCTGATTGTTGGCGCTGCAGAGGGCGAAAAAAACTGCCATTTTCTCTAATACATTTCTATCGGTACGAATTATTTGAGCGAACAATTCAATCCAAATCCTAGTTTCTTAAGAAGACCCCGGCTGATCCAGATAAAATTCCCCTAGCTTTTGAGGGTCCTAATTAGGTAGCCTCGCATGTGGGCTATTGGAGGCAGGCCTTCAGTAGCAAAGGATAATAAGTATTTAATTTTTTAAAAAATGTACCAATTTTGTTAACCTATCTTTAAAAATAACTCTTTTCGAGGAACTAAGTTTAGTAATTAAAATATCTGAAATCATTCAGTCCATATATACTATTCCATCTCTACAAAGTTCAAGCCTCATCCTTGGATTGTGGGAATCCCCATCCGATTGCCTCAACAGAGTCCTTTGAAGAGCCTTACCTTTACGAGAGACGCCCTGCCAATTTTCCACCGGATGACGTCTTATTCAATCGAGAAAAAAGATTTGCCACCAAATGTAGCTAAATTCGTTTTCATTTGTAGTCCTTGTCTTCCGGTGCGTGTCAGTGAAGGTTGGTGAAGCGAAGAGCAAGCTACGTGTGCCAGTGTCATCAACGGGATCCCATTCCTAATCGTTCTAGCAGAAGGATCAATGAAGATCGTTGGACAGGGTTTAGTGTCCCTTCTGGTGTTAGACAAGGGCCATTCCTGTCTCCGGCTCTTCAACTATCAATGTATTTGCTATGTACAACAATAATAGTAGTAATAATGATAATACTGATAATAATAACAAGCACGTTAGAGACCCTTGCGGGCAACAAATGGAGGATATCTTCTCGACATTTTTTGCCGTTCCTCCGTTGCGTCCTTTGTTCGGGGGTTTTCGCCCCTCGCTGGACCTGAATACGTCAGTGGCACACGATTTCATCCGAGTGGTGTATCTCATTCCTTTCTTTCACGTTCACCCCCCGTCGCTGGTTTCATCGTTTCTCGGCTCGTACTCGTCCCGGCGTCTCTCTGGTGTGTGACAGGTCGCCCAAAAAATTCGAATCGAATACATCGTTCTTCGGCCATAATCGTGGCTCCCTTTTGTATCCACGATTTCCCGGTATCATACCCGGGCACCCTCGCGCCGTGTTTTTTCCCTTCTCTATCCTTTCTTGCTTCGCTCTCTCGGCCTGCTTTACCCTCTTTTCCGTTTGCCCGTCTCAACTTTCCGCAAGTATCTCAGTCGACGATCCCTTTCGGTCCATGCGAAACCGTTTCCTATTTTCGCGATTTCCGGCTGGTCACGAGGATCACCGTTTCGATTTTCGTCCGCCCACGCGTATTAATATTATATTTAACACGCATAACGTGACCAGGAGAATAGGATGCTTTCCCCCCGCCACCAGGCGCTCTTGCGATTCTCCCCGTTCTCCCTATTTTTTTTTTTATTGACCCGCTCATTCGGAATTCAGATATAGCCTTCGAGGTAACTTGAAAGGTGAACAAGCTCTGCCGTTGCACAGAAAAACCGGTCATTTTATTCGCAAACAAGATCATTTTTTAATCGCGATTGAATTATTTATTTAAAAAGTCACAATGCATGTAAATAAAAGATTTTTTAAAATAATTTTATTCGTTTTCGTCGTATTGCAACGATGCAAATGTGATCGGCGAAAGATTCAGCGTTGCAAAATTTGTCCTGGGACCTTCACCTTTTACGCCCAAAAAATTCATGCGAGACTACCCCCTACCGATGTTACACGTTATTTTCATCCCCTCAATAGCGCGTGTTCCTACATAATTTAACCATACGAGATGGCTACTGCACGAAAGCTTGTTCGCGCTTTTTTTTCTCGCTCGTTCTTTATGCGATTGGGTCTGACGGTCTCCCTCTCTGTCTCCCTCTCTCTTTTTCTCTCTCTTTCTTTCCCTCTTTATCGCGCATGTCGATCGACGATTGGGTTTCCGGGTGCCTGAATGAAACTCTCGCCCGATCGAACGTGACACCCTCTCGCTCTCATTGTCCGAGGCCGCTTTCATTCTGCCGTTTGAGTGACGGATCAAACGATCCGGTATGGCTCGAGAAAAAAAAGAGGAGAGGGGAAAAAAAAGAACGATCGCTCCCCCAATGAGAAACGAAATAAACAATGTTTCACAAACTGGCAGCGCGGCGTTGCGTCAATTTTAATAGCTTTTTGTTCTTTCTTCTCGTTCTTTCGACCTCGATTCGTTCGTAGGTGGTAATCGTCCGTGCTTCGTGAAAGAATTGATTAACGAGTATTGATTAACGCTGACGTGAAACTCAATAGCACCCGATCGATTACCCACCTCTACGCGAGCTTTCCAAATTTATATAAATTCCAGAATGTCGATCGAAATTCTTGGATACGCGCCGAGTTCGTTCACGATACCGAGCTTTAACGAAGACACGTAAATTAATCCCGGAGACACGCTTTGTGTACGGATCGACGGGCAATGTGATATCCTCTTGGATACTCCTATGTGCGTTATCCGATGGTGTACGAACCTGTCGCTATAACCGATCTCATTAAAATCCCTCTTGAAGTTTACCCGGATAACGAATTTGCAACGCCTCTGCATTATTGTAGATTGTTTGAGAAACTTTCCTTTCATTACTGAGAATAATTAATGCATAACCGTTCAATGGATAAAACATTTGGGGAAAAATACTCCGAGGTTTCCAAATTATTTGTCTGTTTTCATATAGAATATAAATGTTGATAACAAGTTTAACAAGAGCAGGATCAGTATTTAGATGGAATTCGGAAAAATAGATGTCATTTTGCAGCACTAAATCGACTGTTCGCTGCCATAGAATTCATAATTGGGTAGGTCAGGATAAACGATTTCCAAGGACACGGATAAGAGAATTTTGCAATTTTCTTCTATTGAATAATGATCGAAGACGAAAAAACCGTGGTTTTATGGGGTAAATAACTTTGGACCAGTATGTACAGTGTGTGCTATACATATTTGGGACGTCACGTAACTGTCTCTCAGTTTTCCTTTCGGTAAATAGATTTCTTCGAGAATTCCCGCCGTATCATGTACACGTAGAAGCCTCTATATAAATGCATTTGCAAGAAAACACATTCATCAAAGATTACTTCTCGAGTCATTGCTTCAGAGACCCGATTTTTCGTCTCGCGCCACACTCTATCCTTTCCTCGTCATTCAAAGTCACATCATACGCTTATATATAATGATATATATGAATATACAGTATCTTCGTGTCTTTGATTTTTAAAAAATGCGAGCATGACGAGCAGTTTTTATTATCAGTTCAATTTTCGTCCTCATCATCGCTTCATCGTCGTTCCATATGAATCACATCAGGCAGAGAAAAAGAGTTTGGATTCCCCAGGGTTAGAAAAAATACCAATTATCACTGATTTATTCGATCGTTCTAATATACTGTAGCGAAAACAGATAAACGGCGAGACAATCGGGCACCCGTGGAGAAAATTGGCGGCACATCCCTCATAAAAGTAAGCCCTTAATGGCTCTTACAGGACCAGCTTTGGAAATTATAGGTACTGACCGGTATAGATATCTTCGACTGAATCGTTTGTGGTATTTTAATCACTAAACTTGATTACTCGATAGTACATACAAATGAGATTTAAAAAAAAAACGTAAGGAATTTGAAAATGTATTATATTTTATATATACGAATCTTCGAAAAAATTACTTACCTACTGTTCTTATTGGCTTTATTCATACATGGAATAATTCCAGCATATATGTTTCAACAATCCTTTTCGGTCTTTGTTACATTTTTATAGTAACTTATTTTGACTGAATACTTGTTGTAGAAAAAATCATTTCTTCCGAATGACACACGTACGCATATTCATTGAGCGAGATAACTTACGGGGTCACTATGGTTTCCATGAGTCGTCAGTCAGGCACCCTCGAAGTCCTTGAAGTCCTGGCTTTAATGGCCCTCAGTAGCAAACTGTGACCGGTCACTACAAGCGCCTAATCAAATTTTGGAAGCTGATGAATTGCCCATAAAAACATGTGACTGTATAATGAAAAATAAATTTGTCTTTTATTGGAATCTACTCTCTTTCGTTACGACTGGATAGTTTGCTTGGAAGGCATCACGTATACGAAGTTTATTTCACATCTGTTATAAATGGAAGTTTATTGAGTCGTTCCTGAGAAATCTGTAAATTTCAAATGATGAATTGAACGCAAGGTTACCCCTTAATAGAAACGGCACACCCCGACAACCAGCGTATTGGTTTTCGGATGTATAGAATTGGGTGTTGTTGTTCGCCTCGGAAAAGCCAAATGGAGGGATTCCCTGGCTTTTGTTGGGAGGGCTATCACGAAATCGCATGTGGCGAATCAGAAAACTCCTTGTTCGTTGTGCAGCTTAGCAAGAGGGGCATACCAGACTTCCGGGCATTTTCCGTCGACTTTTCGGGTCGTCGGAGAACGACCAGAAAAGAACACACGGAAAAAGGTGAAAGGATCGAAAGGGACAGGCGCGGAGAAAGAGAGAGTGTGCGTGGCTGTGTGATTGTGTGTGTGAGGATTCCAGTATGGAAAGGGGAAAGGCCAGAGAAACGGGAAAGCGTTACGATCATTATCGATGTTTGCGCCACGGTCGATTGGTCAGCGGTAGTGAATGGAGCCGTTCGTGCGAGCCATTGAAGGGTTGGAAGGCTGCATACGAATACCTCCATCCCGGTGTGTATCGGTACACCACGTGTGTATTTATACACCTACATTCCCTTCCCCCCGTACAGTCAATATGCGAATTAACGCAGCTTAGAATACACCACCAACAACAACAAAGAAGTAGACATCTGCAGAGGGTAAAAAAAGGAGGCCAGCGGACCAGGTGGTGAGCTCTTATGCGCGAAAAAGATCAACGGGTCCTGTGCCTTCCGACCATCTTCCGTTTCGGCCCGTCCAATGATCATGGCCAATACGAAAAATGCATTCGAAGTCTTGGCTTCATTCCCGGACGTTTGGTCGGCGAACCGCAATCCCGGTAACTCTAGGCCTCTCGTAACCTTGAGAATCCTTCGGTGAGCTGCCCAAACGAAATCGATGCACAAATGTGACCCCATTGTATTCATTATCAACTGGAACGTCCAAATTAAGTACTTTCCCAGAATGGAAAACAATTATTTTTATTCCATATGAATGTACATTTACCTACAAATTTATGATTATGTAAAAGCCTTTTAAAAAAGTATGTCCCTAGCGTAGTCGATTAGTGATCTCCAGGTAACCTGAACCGAAAAGTTCAAAAGATTTTTACATCCTAAAGATTTCTACATTTTCAAAGCTTCAGATTTCCAACTCTTAATTTAGCAGGGATTCCTGAAACATCCCGAGTACCAGAATATGAGATAGAACGGTGCGGTTCTCGACTGCGTGCCGATGAGTCCTGTTGAAGTAAGACACAAGTACGAGTACCGTCGCGATTTCGCGGAGCATAGATTCGGGGTTGGGACGAATGGAAGCTCGCGGTTGTGTCGTTGTCTCTTTCCTGGGACTCCGGTGCTTTATGCACTGTATACTGCGCTGGAATACACCCCCCCTCCCCCTTCTCGTCGTATTCCTCGTATACCACGATACACGTATACACATTTTTGTATGTGTGGAAAACAAAAAACTACAGGACTATCTCTCTCTCTCTCTCTCTCTCTCTCTCTGACTCTCCTCTCGTGCCATGAATCTCGGGCTCCCCGGCGCGTAGAGAATTACGGCTCTCCCTTATTTATAGTTATCGCCTTTTAAAGCGTATTTTCTGGCGGCTCGGGTGAACGCGGCTGGGCTATATGCTACTGGAAGGCTGTATATACCCGTTGAAAATTTAATACCCACCCCCGTAGCGGTTGGTGCGACCCCAAGCGTCGGATACACGCCCGCGCACACTCCCATCGCTGCACACAGAGAACATTTTCTGCGACAGGATATCACTGCTGACGATCTCCACAAAATCCCGGAAATCGAGATTCTCGCCCGGTATACATAGGTATGCCCGGCAATACATCATCCTCTTGACACTCTGAGCCTATCATCCCGCTTCCACAAAGCCACCCTCTCGTTGTAACGTTCGACTTCCTCGGACAATGTTCCTCGTCACGAGGAGAGAACTGCGCTCCGATCTACCGAATAAACGCTCTTTCTGCGCAGCGAAGATTGGATTTCATCAAATTAACACGTTTTTCTCTCTTTCGTACTCAATGGGCTATAGTAAACGGATGTTTAAAAATTGGTGGTATTCTGGAAAATTTAGCAATGGTAGCTCTTGATGGAATTATCATTGATGAATTATTTTAGAATTTTTTACTGTATCATTTAGGAGTTATAAATATATAGTAGTTGTAGTTAAAAGAAATCCATTATTTTCTGGTGTCAAACAATCACAAAACTGTCGGAATAGTTTGTTTAGTACGAAATCTCATCTTTCTAACGCTATCTGGTGTAACTCGATCGGACTTATACAACGCGAGATACGATTTACTACACCTAATATCTTAATTTACACGGCGTTCAATTCTAATAGATAAAATATTGTCAAATAAATTATTTTTACGGTTAGATACGTACGAGATTATCGAGACTTATAAATCTACGATTCGCCCATTTTGGTCCAACTTTTTCTCTAATGGCCCATCCAGCTTTTGAAACCTGCTCGTTTGTTTTTTTATTTTTTTGTGACTTTCTAACCATTTGAGGTTTCGAAAGGAGTATCCTTCGTGATGATTCTCGTCAAATCCGACACACAAGTAATACACAATTACGGCAGGTTACTTCGAATGGATTCGAAAGAGGGGTAACTGAAGTACGGAAGCGAGGAGAACGAAAGAGAATATTTTTCCTCTTCGTGAAAGAGAACAAGAGTAAACACGATGACAATTTTTCAATGCGAGGTTTCAAATGCAAGGAGAATAGAGAAAAGCCTCACTTTCGTATTAATGTGTCCATTGACTCGTCTTTGAGATTTTCCTGGGCTCGAAAGTGCCGTCAGTGATGGAGGTCGCAATTTTCACGATATCTCGGTGAGAGGAGAGATAAATTTTCCGTACGTCAGAGAGACGCGAGGTTACCAAAATGCAATGTAAGATTATTCAGGGGTTTGAGAAGTCTGGCTTCTGGCTGGAGGGCATCCATGCTGGATGAGTCTTAACCCTCTCGTCTGAATAGATAATTGACGAAATTATCGGAGCCCTCGTGTCCGTAAATACGCGTACAGAACGATCATAGATTATGCACAAGGTACCCCTTTGCATAGACGTCTTGTCTTATCCTTCGGGGACTCAAGATATGCATATGTCATGAACATCGCCGGAGGATCTTTCAACGACGAAGAGTAAAGCTTTGTACCGACCTTATATGACACAAGGAATCCTTTGTACCGAGTATTAGCTATGTATAAGTTACTTGCAAAGATGAAGGTGCAGAGGGAAAGAAAGAAAGAGAATTTTTGAGGCCGATCGGTCATTTTGGATGGTCTAGATAAGGAAAGATTACGAACGAGATTGTATTTATGCTCGGCTGTTGGGGATGGGCTTCTGATATGCTTCAGGGAAAGATGAAGTGCCTGGGAACGTCCCAACGGTTCCTGCTTTTTTCAAGCTTCGTAGATTTTGAGTGGCCGGTACGATACGGCTTTGAAGATCCCTGGCGCAGAAGTTCATGAGTTTGCGCATAAATCCATTTCTCTGAAGCAAAGGAATTCACCAGAGGCCCCAACCTAACGAAAGCTGAATTCCGGTAAAACTCGTTTACTGTCTACAGAAAATATCGAAGCCTAACTTGGCAACGTAAACGTCGGAAATTCATTTAATCATTCCTGCTGCAAAAAGCACGATCGTTCAAAATTGTTTGGGTTAAGAACGCCAACGATGAGCCTCGGTCAGCGAATAACTCGTGTATCTTAATTGAATGAAACGGCGTGGCTTGTAGATACGTATCTCCAGTTATTGAATGGACGTCCATATAAGTACGTTCCTCCTGCGTACCTACAGAAATTAATTTTAATTGCTCGACGTGAAGAATCCTCAGAGCCCCTTGGCATACACGTTTCTTGCACAATGGATCAGTCCTCCTCGTACTTTATACGTGTAATCCTGTTCCTGTAACCCGCTGTTCTTCCCTTCGTCGTATTTCATATCCGTATCTTCTAAACGAATGAAATGTTTGTTCTCTCTTGTTGCAGAACACTGGTTCAACGCCCAAGCGGATGCAGGTATGTTTTAATTGCACTGAAATACTCCTATTGATGTACTGTATGCATATACCTCTGCCAGTTCATATTTATGTACAAGTATACCCATCAACACACGCGTACCCTTCCATGTATACGTATATAAAAATGTATATACAAATATGTATATATACAGGGTGACTTTTATAACGTGAACGTGACTTTTTTAAGGGTCTTGCGCGATGATTTGGGAATGAAGTAATATCATTCTTAGTGGTTTTTCAAGCCCTTTTTTGTGACGACATACCAGTACTTCCTATAGCACGATCGCGTCTGAATTGAATCGTTTGTTTCATTATTATATCTCCCAAATATCCACTTTAAGACGTATATTTAATCTATTTTTTTCATCATAATGTCTGGCGCAATTGAAATTTTTCAGGGTTGTTTCGTATTCGGAATTTTTTTTGGAATGCGTTATTTTTTCTGACACACTTTCATCGACACAAAATTCTGGCATATTTTCTTTTTTTAAAGAGAGCTTGAAAAGTCATAAAAAATCATATTTTCATCAGTCCCGAAATCATCGCGTAAGATCCTTAAAAAAAGGCGTGGCCACATTTAAAAAAACACCCTGTATATATCAGTTTACTAGTGATGACACGACGAGATAAAATGTTTACTGCTAGCTCGATCACGACGATAATGAACGCGCATGAATACTTGCATTATTAAGTGGCTTGAAAAATACGAAAAAATAAAAAAAAGCAGTAGGAAACTAAGAATTATAACGAGTGAAACTACCACTATATTTTTATTCACGGTCTCTCGAAAAATAAAAAAATTAAAGGGGGGAGGTCTGTTGCGTCTTTAAATTACAATTAATGCACTCTCGATAGCACGAAATCGAGAAGAAAACAGTATCCGCGAATAACATTCATCGAGGATGATTGTTTTTAGCGTTTTTTTATATAGATCCATCTGTTCACGTGAATTAACCCTATTTATCTTCGTTCGACGATTGAAACTGATGCGAATTATGATTAACGTAATGAAAAAGAGTTTCCGCGTAACCGCGCTCCTAAGTGATGGAGAAAGGAGAAGCTAAGAGGAGAAGAAGAAATAGGCACCTGTGCGCATTCTCGACCCACGCGTGAGCGCGATTTATATCGCTGTATGCATCTCTGTATATTTCAATGATTTATACGATCCGCGTATGTACGATGTACGAATCTACCCACCCACGTAAATATAATGAGAGTCCACGCGAAACCGCGAATGAGGACGTGGGAGATTTTATCTCAGGCACAAACGCGAAAAAGGCAACGTCTAAAAATGCAGCTATTCGTAAAATGGCCGCAAACAGCATTTGCATCGATCTCTGCGTTTTTAGAAATTATGCCCGAGGCTCGTATTCGTTCCCAACGAATTCTTGATTTTTTTCATCAAAGTCTTCCTGTTGGACGACATTCAAATTTGCATCGTTCAAACGTACCAAAAATAAATACATGTCGATTCTTCTACATTATTTATTGCTTATTTGTGCTGTGAAAAACGCTCGAACGTTTTTAACTGCCTTTTATCAGAAATTTTCGACCTCAAATAGAAAAAAAAATAATTTATGGAAACGATCGAAGTAAAGAAATGAAATATTTATTGAAAATAGATTTATTATTATGTTTTATTATTATCGCGAAGAAATGGGAATTCTCCTTCACCTCGGATATTTTGATATTTTCATACATCTTAAGGATGTGAAAGTTCAAGCCCTTATTAAAAACAATAAAAACTGATTTTGTTAACCCATGGCTTTTGTTCAACCGGCACACTTGACTCGTTTAACTAGTTTTATACTTCTCGTTAAGAACTGCACATTTAATATATCAAATCTACAAAATTAGATTTTGGTGGAAAAGCTAAGTGAATGAGAGAAGCTAAAAAGCGATCTTCATTGACTGACCCTAATGAAAGCTCCAACGAAACTCAACCGTTTCAATCCCCCAATCTTTTCCACGATCTCGATCCAAAATCACCGGAATGTTCCAGTTCCGCGTCTTCATAAATAAATAAATAAATTTCGAAACCCTCAAATACCTCGATGCCCAACCCGAGGTTTCCATCAAAGCGTAATTGTTCATTGGGTAATACAAAAGAAAAAAAAAATAGATCATTTTCCCTCTTTCGGATTCGACTGATTCGATTCGGGGATTAAATTTTCACGAGCTTTTGGCACGGCAAGCGTTATTTATAATTCACGGGCGTTTACCGGTTCACCTGTAAATACATGACTGGACTTTTTATACGATTCTGAGCTCGTCAGCGTTGAGCCCGGTGTTAATATTTAAGTTGCTAGTTGCCGGGTAGATATACGCTTGCGCGAGCGACCCCTTTGCGCGATTCGCATCCCCTGTCTCTTCGCTCACGAAGCGTCTCTAGGACACATCACCATCATCGTAACTATATCTCGGTTCTCTCTATATACCCCTCTCCCAGCCCTCCCCTGCACCCTCATCTCTCTCTCTCTCTCACTCCCTCTCTATCTCTTCGTCGTTTTCGTACAATCCACAAAGCAGGGTCGGTTTCTCGCCTCCTGGTGCACGTCTGCGCACCTGCTGTCGTCGTCTACGTGCCGCAGGTCCGCGCCCCAACAGAACCGCGAATAACCATCCTCTTTGCCGGATATATATCTCTTCCATCCCCCGTAGCTCCTATTGCTTCTGCCCCGCCTCCCCCTCCTCCTCCCTTTCTCTCTTTCCCTCCCTCACCCCTATATTTCCCTCCCTCTCTCTCTCTCTTTCTCGCTTCTATCACTTCTATTGCTGCTCGCCTGGCGACAGCGCCAACTGAATAGACACGCGATGATGTCGAGCCATTCATCTATCGATCGACCATGCTGGCTATACATCGTACATGGATGCATATATCGGGCACTCGTAGACCAACGTCGGGCTTAGCAACATCACATGTCAAATTGTGTTGGTTACCTTATTTTACTGCACGATGCGTGCATATGTGTATATACGAGTACGTACGAGAGTATGCATCGATGCGCCTCTATTCAGGTATTATATAAAGTGCCCGTCGTGGAAATCATCAAAGTTTATAATCGTACCATTGGCTGAGGCTGACTCCGGCGTCTGCTGCTGTTCCTCACAGTCTCGGTTAGCAACACGACCGCAACGATCCAAAAACGTGCTTGCAACGTGATACTATATACCACGAATCTTTCGAGCTCGCCATCCTCAATTTTTCTTTTGCGTTCGAAAAAAAAATGTACCGGTTGGCCTCGATAGTTTTCGTATAAATTGATGAAAAGGATCAATGAGATGTTTTTTGGACAAACAGGTATCAATCGAATACTTCTTATATGCAAACGCATCAAGGTTCACAGAAGTACTTCCTGAAATGAAATTGCACAATACGAAAGGAACCATCCGACAGTGATCATAGTTTTTTTTTTGCAGGTCGAGGCACTCGGGACCCTTAAAGATCAACTCTATTTTTTTTTTCAGTGGATCGGTATTGTTTTTTTCTGTGTCATGATAGAGGAGTCCAAAACGAGTTGAACTACCTATAACGTAAAGTCATCCAGGGTCATTGAAGACCCATTTAAAAAAGCCTTGTTGTTTCGAAGATATCCAAGGTGCTAATAGTTATTGATCCATCCTGTGTATAATATAATACAAGATTGATACTTTCGGATATGGAAAGTATGAATCGGACACTTTTAAACATCGATTAATGTTTTTTTTTTTTGCCTTATTATTCCAAATAATCAATATTCACCAGCAAAGATGGGTCAATGACTTCACTGGGACGTCAGTTTCATGCGTGTTGAGCGAAAAATGCTCGTACACTCGGGGAATTGCAAAAGTTGGTTCTACACGCGGAAGAGAGAGGCTTTATCCGATGATTGAATAGCCGCGAAAATGAATTAGGGTGAAAAACGGTTTTCGAAATGGCTGGTACGTTCCGCCATTTCCCGTTGTCAAGTACCGCCAGTTATTGGATTTTTATTGGATTTGTCACGGTGGTACGTTCATCGAATTCGGATTGGGAAAACAATAGGACGGTAATTAGGGTCGAATGAAGTTTATTGTGGGCAACGTTTTTGGTCGGATGCTTTGATGGACGTACTGATCAGTCGTCAGTTTTGTGATCGTAAACCCCATAGCTTTTACCAATACGATATTTACGGTCCCATAGGTTTACGATTGCAAAAGCGTTTTTTCCTCTCCGTTTTACAACAGTCGTTTTCATACTAAATTACGTATTGATTTTGGATATCCGAAAATCCAACAATAACGTCTTTCATGACCTATTCTTGATTTTACAATTTTCAATAACAAAAATTGGCAAAGTAAATATTAAAAAGGTCCTGCTCCAAAAGCCATCATTGGTGCTATGTCAAAGATAAAAAAAACAAATTGAATTTTTAAAAAAGCTTTTTTAACAACCAAAATTTAAAACGTACCAATAATGACTTTCGGAGCAGAGACTTTTAAACTGTTACTATTTAATTTTCTTTTATTAAAAAAGTGATTTCAAGAAGTATCAAAAATTGAAAAAGCAGAAATAATGACTTTCGAATCGTATATTTCGAGTCTTTTCGTCTGCAGGTCAGGGATTGACGTTATACGTGCTTGCAAAGCGCGGGAGACGTTTCCGGCGAAATAGTCGAATTCGATCGTTCTCATCGTTGAACGTCCCGGATAAGTTTATACCTTCGCGCTTTTGCCAGATGTTACCCGTCGTCTTGTTATTTCCCAATGATAACGAAGTATTTTATGAGCACCAACCAGGAAAGAGAAAGAGAGAGAGAAAGTGAAAGCAAGAGTAGTTTTGACACTCGTATGATGAGAGCGAGCGATGGACCGCAAATATGGAAGAGACCATTTATAATCGCGTTTGCGTTTACGTGACGAGCGTGAAAGCCAAAAATAAACGGTCGTCAGCGTATCGCTCGTGCGTACGTGAATTATATATATTTTGCCAAGGCGTGACCTTCGGGAGTTGATATTCCGTCTCGAGCTTGCAGGCAAAATCAGAGATGAGAAAAATGTGTGTCGTATCTACATGGAAGTGGGAGCAAAGGAGAAAGAGAGAGAACGAGAGAGGGAGAGAGTAAAAGAGACAGAGATAAAAGGACCAAGACTTTACTCTCGGTTCTTCGAACAAGACAGTGTACTGAGATTGGATCTTTGCCACATGGCGATGGTGTGTTTTTAATGAATATTCCCGCGTCTCAACAGCGACGAGAGAGTGACAAGATCCAGAAGTCCGTGTCCAATATTTTTCCCGTTGCGACAAAATTATTTGCGTCCGTAGTAAAACGTGCAAAAAAAAAGACGTTAAAAATATACTTTTTTTTTCTCTCTATTTACATAATTCAAATGAGGTGGTATTTCAGAAATGAGAATTCTCTCGAACGGAAAGAACAAGAGGATGCGAACAATCATGAAAGATAAATTTTCGTGGGTACGTTTTGATGAAGAAAAAAAAAATAGGTCACTCGATAAATTTATCGAGATCCCTAAGGAATTAAACGTAATATTTCACGTGAGCATAGATGCACTTAATATCCCACGTGGCGATCCGCCGTTTCGTATTAGCCCATAAACACCCTCTTCGCCAATTTTTTTCTCCTCCCCCCACCACAACGCACGACTGTATCATATATCTGATTTATCGAGGCAATCTCGTATGAAAATATGACGGGGTTCGAGAACGTTTGAAAATGACCAGTAGCCAGGATTCCGGTCTGAAAAAATAAATGCCTTTTGGAGCAAGGGCGAGCACTAATCTGAAAAAACGAACGATCGGAAGAAGCCAAAATGGGACACTGAAATATAGCGATAATAATGATGACCAAACTGAGATATGGTAGAATAAATTCAACCCAAACTTCCTCATTAGAAACAAAATTTATGTTTCTGTACATTGTAATATAGCAATTCAGAATTACATCCGCGAAAATTAGATATACCTTACCGAAGAAATACGACAGTAATTTATTCATGAAATCAATGCTTTTAACTCACAACACATTTTTGATAATAATAATTGAACACGTTTATCACGAACATTTCGCGAATAATTATTTTCTCACGATGAATATTATTATGCTGAAGTGTATTGGATTTTTCTATTTTCAGACTGACAAAACTATAGGTATACTGTTGACTCGTCAATTCGCTAGTACTGCTTTATCTTTTCACCGTTATAAAACCGTAGGTGGCGCAACTGGGTTCCACCCACTATCACAAATTACCAGCAGTATTCAAAATGTCCTACGTTTCCTCTGAACTTTACTAAAGATTTGGTGGTTTAATACAAAAATCGATATTATCATACGACTTTGAAGATACGCTGTCGCGGTTGATAGTTTTGCACGGAACCACTTCTTCACAACCCCATCAAGCCCCCCCACTGAAGCACTGTACACACTTTTTTGTAGCTGCACTTTCGCTTCATCTTGCCCCGCGTGTTTGTCTTGCCTCGAGTTCCCCTAGTACTGTAAAAAAAAAAAAAATCGAGCGGTCAGGGGGCGAGCGAAGGGAAATGAGGGAGCGAAACTGACGGAAACAGACGAAAGGGGAGGAGCTGAAGACCAAAAGTATAATCGGCTTATACGGATATGTAGTACGAAAGAGACTACACGACGCTCGGCGTCGCCTTGATAAATCGACGGTGGCAGGTAAGCGGCCCGGACAATGCGAAGGCGCGTCTTCTAATCAATGACACGCTATTTTTTATACATATTTCATACGTATATGGAAAAGTACGGTTTTTTAAAACCCCGGACGGAAGTTATCGCAGCGATCACATTGGATTACGATTGTCGTTATTTCCTCATTGGGATCCAATAGATCTTTTGAAATCTAATGGATTTTTTTACATTTATGAACAGAGATCTGCTGGATTTCCAAAAATTTGATTCTTATTGAAATTTCCACTAGAATTTTCCACTACATTTTATTTGATTTCATTACATTTGATTCTTATTGACATTTCTCGTTAAAATACAATACCTGCAACACAAAGTAAATTCTCAAGGTTTCCTATTACCCTATTACCTCATAAAATATGAAACACTTGTATATGGGATTCCGATTGGAATTTCCCAAAGCACGACCCTAATTTGAATCCTAAAAACAATCTCCATCTTATCTGAATCCCAAAACATTCTTGATGAATCTTATCACATTTTGAGGGACGAGATTCTAGCGTGGAGAAACGAAAATTAATAGGTTTTCGAGAAGTATAAATGTCATTTAACAAAAATATATATTAATTCTGGAAGTATATGTGGCAAATCGATGTGGAAAAAATCAATGATTATCATTGTGAAGAATGATCGCTGCATTCGTCGAACTTTGTCCAAACGTGCTTCCAGTACAAATAATTTCGAATCTTCATACATTCCTCTGCAATAATTGCGAATAAATTTCTGCAATTAACAAGTAAAATTGATTCAGTCGACCCCGGCTATATGCTCAACTCATGCGCAAGAAATGATACAAATCCGTCCTCATCATAAATCTTCACAAGGCTAAAAACTTAACCGATTTGAATAATTGCGTTTTTCAACTGCTTTGAAAGTCACTTGAATCCCAGATCGGTTTGCAATAAATAAATGTTGCGCGCAATCCACCTTGCGTTAATTAATATTTTGATAACTAAACGTGACAATGACACGGTGATATTGTCTTCGCTCCCTCTCGGTTTGCCAACCCGTATGCGGTAAGTCACGCGTCCACTTCATTTTCTTCATTACTTCCGCTTCTTTTTCTCCTCTCACCAATTGCCCTTTTTTCACCGCGCAACGACAAACGGGTCTCGAAATATTTGTACACGGAGGAGACGTAATAATGTGGGAACATGTATAAAAGTCGGTAAAAGCAACACCTGCGTGAGTGCAACTGCGCACATTGCCAGACAAAAGGAGAGAGGAAAGACGACCCGAGTTTGTTTCGGGCTAAAGGGAAAGAGGGAGATGTCATAACGATGACGATGATCATGATGATAACGTTTATTACGCTCCAGTTATACTTTCAAGCGAAGCAAGCGTAATAAAAATATATATATAACAATAATAAAAAATGGAGTATATAAAACAATATTAAGAAATAAGAATAAATTTAAAAGACACCGGGAAATAATCAAATAAAAATAACACAGGTGGAAAAGAAAAATTTAAAAACAGGGAATAAAAATAAACCCAAACATTCAGGGAAATAAATAATATTGAAGAATCAAGAGCAAATTGAGAATCAATATGCAAAACAAAAATCCGGGAACGAGTCAATTGAATAAAAAAAAGGTCTTAAATTTAAACCGAAGATCAAATTATTAACTGAACTTGAGAAAAAAAACACATAAAACTTTAAACGTAAACTAAAAGTTGTATAACTAAAAATGAACGTGAAAAATGTCTGACTGAACGCAAAGAAACAAGTACAAAAAGAAAAGAGAATAGAGAGGGGGAAGGAGGCAGAGGAAGATAACGACAGCTTCAATATAAGAAACCTGACGTACATCGCTTCGTTTTCCACTTTCTGGTCTCCCCACATCCGTCCCTCACGTCGTTCACCTTTTCGTCGGTTCTTTCGTGGCCTATTCGTGCCCGCAACAACGACAACGGTACATCCCGGGGAATGCCTGCGCGGGGGGACGAGAGTTTTGCTGAAATTTAATTAAAAACTTTCGTGGATGGTTTCACCCGGGAGAACGAGCGAAAACAGCAAGACTCTACTCTTATACACTCGCGCTGTGTAACTCTCACGCCGGGTAATTTCTTTTGACGTATTAACTGCGGATGTCGCGCCAACCTCGAGGAAAATATTGTCTTGGAAAAGAGTTTACTCGTTCCTTCTTATTTACGGTTCGCCTTGTACCTTGGGGCTTATCGAAAGATTTCGAGAATTCAAAATTGTTCGATCGTAAACGAATTCTTGTGTAAAACCGTGAAACATAAAGAAAGCGATGGCCTCCGTAGGCCTCCCCAGAGCCGTTTAAAACTCTTGAAAGTTTACTCGGTCCTTCGTAATCTTGGTATATTTTGTGGAACCCTCGTAATTGTTGGAGATTAATATGTAAATAAGCTTGTCCTCCTTTCTACCAGCTTCTCATTCCTTATTACACAGAATAAGGTATTGGAAGTCAAAGCCTTTGTTTCGTTAGGATGTGCTCCTGAGGTCCTAGGATAAACCCAATGAACCCTAGAACTCTATAGGATTGACTCCATAACTCCCAGTTCCATATGTAGCCTCCTAGGGTCAACTCTAAGTTGGAACAGTATTTTTTTCAATAACAGTATTTTTTTCAATTTAACGCGCATCTGCCATACTTCCGGTAACGAGTGAACCATTTTACACGACACGAAAGTGCACTTCGGCAACACTGTTGCGTGCATACTTAAAAGAACCGTATTTCAATGGAATTGACAACATTAAGACCGAACTTGTCCACTCTCAATGTTTTTTTTCTTTCACCTGAGTTCGAAGCTTAAAGAAATTGACGCTAAATAATGGAAGTCGACAGAGTCGTCCCGGTCGTTTTTTTTCTTAATTAGGCCATTCGGTTCGATGCACCAATAATGTAATTGTCGAACCGAGTATAAATAAATGGAAATGCCTTCGATCAAACCCGCCACGCACGCAATACGCATTGATTACGTTTCGTGTTGCTTTCGATCGAGAAAAAAATTGCCGTTTTATTCTGCTCTGTTTGATCCCCACGCGTTGAATCGGATGACCTAACTAAACATGTATATATATGTATTGCGTATATATACGTATATATTGTCAACTCGAAGAACGCATTTAATCCGCAATGAATATTTATACGCTCGAGCTACAACGTTTTTATTTCGGATGGCGATGAACTTTATTGCCGTCCCATATACACTTGAAGACGTCCGTTGCAATTTCACTTACGAGGCCAGTTTCTCTCCTTCGCCATGTCCTTGCATATTAGCCGCTGGTGCAGCTGGAACGGACGTGGTTTCAGCACAACCTCTTCCTCTCCCCCCCCCCCCCCCCCCCCCCCCCCCCCCCCCCCCCCCCCCCCCCCCTAGCAGTTAGAGACAGAGGGAGAGAGAGAGAGAGAGCGGTTGTAACATCGTGGAACACACATAACAGATCGGCTGTTGCGCTTCCGCCGTTTCGACCTTATTTTTCGTTTATGGCTCACCTCAGCAGTGTTGCCAGCTTAGGACTATTGTACTAAATCTGGTACGTTTCCGAAATGCTTAGTTCTGGAGTACTTAGTATTTGCGAACTTCGTACTGGGGTACTTAGTACTGATGTATTAAATACGTATTAGGTATAGCAAAAAGAAATTCATTATGTTCTGGAGTCAACCAATCACAAAACTGTCGGGAAAGTTTGTTCAGTACGAAATTTCATCTTTTTAACCCCATCTTGTGTAGTCCGATCGGAATTATACAACGCGAGATACAGACAACTAAAGTCATCTATTAGAAATGTCACGGATTTCTTTTTACCACACCTAATATTCTGTCCTTAGTACTGATGTGTTTAGTTTTTAATACTGACAGCAAATTTGATACAAAAATATAAAATCTTACCCCTGGTGCTGTCGTCCAGTATCAAACGCTAGCTTTGTGGCAACACTGTTTCTTGACCATAAGACTATCCTTGCCATCTTTTTCTCCACTATGCATATAATCCCCAACCAGTCTATTTTTCACCTTTTCTTCGAGGTACCTTCATCAGATCTGAATTCCCGGATGTAGAAAAAGCCAGATGTCTTGCCATTGAGGTATCTCAATTATCGAACGAGCAGGTTCTTTCGAGGGATCAATATTTTGGTAGAACACGTAAGCCATTCTGTACCAACCACCCGTTGAAGTCCCTTTACGATTATTGGCATTCCCTTCAATTGAACCATTCCTTCATTGGAGCCTAACTAAGTGACCTGAATTCTGAGGAAAAGGGCCTTTGTAAGTACTTTCCTCAGACTGTGAGAGTCTGAGTCTTTCAACCCTCATGCATCGTTACACGAGCACCCTTTTTCCATCCGTTTTTTTTTTTTTGTGCTTGGATCAACGGCTTCGACATGTTTACGCTTCGTCGCGGGTCTAACCTTCTCAAAGAGCGTTCACGCACCGTGTCTCGTTACATCGACCTCCGATAGTCGCGACCTCGTTACGGAATATCTCCGGCTACATGCGTGTGTATATACTTGGCGTTTGAAGGAGGCAACGTCGTTTTCTGAGAAAGGGGCTTGCGGTGCTCTACAGGTTACTCCAGTAGCTCCTTCCTCCTGACGCCTCCTTGGATACCAAAAATAGTACTCCCGCAAGAATCCCGCGTCTACCGCGCTTCGCCATTATTGATTTATATCCTCGTAATACAGAATTGAAAAGCAACGGTACCTTGATACTGCATTAAGGAAAAAAAATCACCTCGTTGGGTGATATGGACTCAGACCTGCTTAGAAATCTTTCACCGAGCTGTCATCATCATATATCATCACTATACTTTCAGCTGATCCGAACTTTATTGCCTGGAAACGTAGAAATCTGATGAAAGAATCTTACATCGTTTGCGAGAGATATGGATGAGCATAGTTACGGAGGTTTAATACTGGGAGCGGTGATCGCTCAGCCGTGAACCTGCGCATCATTCAGTTGAAAATCGATACTTCTGAAGCCTCCTGGTTCGACGTGGGAATCAAAAGTTTGCGCATCAGAGAATCAGAAGAAGGGACCGTCTACACGGACACCGGTTTTACGCAGTTTCCGTGTGCCCTCGGCATACGCGGTATAGAATTAGGATGATTGTGGACGGTGATAGAGAGGTTGGAAAACGTTCTATTGCAAAGTAGCCACGACACATAAAGCCCATCTAATTTGAGTGTGATACGTCCGCGTAACTAAATACTAATTCCTAATTAATGAGATCGAAATTGTCCGTTTCCTAAAGGTGGGTTATGTAAAAGCCTACCAAAAAAATAACTTTTGACAATAATTGATAATAATTGTCATTCAACCATTCCATTAATTTATAATAATCATTCAATTAATTAATAATAGTTTTAACTACTATAATGCACTTATGCCCATATTACTGCTGTATCATCGTATTGGCATCGGTATTATTACTTTCGTTGATATAATGTTAGCTGTAGTAAAAAGAAAACCATTTTCTCAAGCCATCAATTGAAGAAATCATGAATTTCTTTTTACTGCAACTAATAATTATAAGCCATCGAAATAACACTCTTCAATTACGACAAACGTCTACACCAGGACGTTAATATCACGGAATGTATGGCAAGACATAAAAAGCTATGTTATAGGGGAATAAAAGTCTGGTAGTATTTTCGGCAATATGTTTTTCTTTTAGGAGCTTTCAAGAATTATATATATATATATATATATATATATATATATATTGCTATCTCGCTCGAGTGCTTTCGTGAATAGGAAGCGTTTGAGAAGTCTAGACGAGGAACGCGTGTGCAAGTTTTTTCTTTTCCCCCTTTCGGGCATAGAAGATTGCGACTACACGGTCGTACAGCACGTGCTTCCTTCTGTTCTTTGTCCCTGCGTGTGCTATAGACGCGCCTCGTGACAGGGACCATTTACTCTTCTCGGAATTTTTTCAGGACCTTCGAGGGTTCTTCTGTGAGTGCGATACCTAGCTCGTTTCCCTTTTACACGTACACTACGCGCACAGAGAAGCGGATCTGTCTACTTCGGGTCATTCGAGGCATCAGGCCCTTTAAAAGTTTAAAGGGCAGCTCCAGCTGCTCTTGTGGTTCTTTAAACGCCAGGCATTTCTTGGGGATCAGATGCTGAGCAAGCGTGAAGCACCTTCATTGAAGATGTGAAAGAAAAAGGAAAGACTCAGACAGGAAGTCTGATCGAGGAAGTCGTGTTTTTTTTACGATTTTTTTTTTGAATGAATGCTTTTTTTATTGCACTTTTTATATAAATTAGATGCCATGGGTTTTCTTTTGTCTGCCGGAAAGAAACTCATGGATGTCAAGTTTGGATTGTTAGAAACTTTTTTTCCTTGTATTTTTATTTCCTCGTTTGGGTTTGCTTGGCTTTTTTTTCTATTGAAATTCTGGTATTTTGAGAAAGACTCGAAAAATTATCGAACGTTTTACGTTACGATTTCAGAGAAGAGAAAAATCGAGAAAAAGGTGCAAATCTCTGTAATGATACGAGTGATTTAATTCGTCTCATTATCTTTCTTCCTCATTTTTCGTGTTATTCCAATTGATAACACAGCCACACACAAAAATTTCAGACCTGGAGATCCAGCCGTATCTAATACATGTTTTTCAGGTCGCTCACATCGGATCTAAAGTCCACTTAAGGGAATGACGAACACGTTGCAAGCCACATCGAAATTTTTAAATCCAATTTCTCCCATACTGTTCAACCGCTTGGAATGAAATTCATTGTGTATATGCAGGACGCTTGCTCTGAGAGGAACATGCTTGGCATTTACCAAAATTTTGAAAAAAATTGTGCAGATTGTGATTACCATGGGAGAAATTGCGAGCTACGATCCGTCGTATTGCACTTTCGCAAATTTCCCGAGCATAAACCTCTGAAGCTTGAAAAGTACACATTTTAAGCTTTGTTTCATCTATTTTGATGAAGAAATGGCGGGAAAATTGGTTTTCGAAATTTATCACATAAAGATGACAAAAATGTACCACCAGAGCTCAAAATCTTATCGAATATCAAGAAAATGCAGTTAAACAATTTTCTCACTGGCGGTTCGCATTCTCCATTCTTACCGACTGCGCTTGCACCCTTCCGAAGAATCAATATATTTTTTTACTTGGCACTTGTCACATGTTCACTGCGCTAATCCGTAACCTTCGTCGCTACGATAGCTACCGTAAGCTGCACCAGGGAAAAATGTTCAAAAAATATCCTAGAAAAGTTTCTTGCATTTTCCCTGTCTAATTTTGTACTTTCGGCAAAAACTCGGGCAAATTCGTAATCAGCGGAAAATTTCTGATCAAATAGACCCTTTTAAAAGTTTAAAAACGGAAAAAAAAATTTTTCTACTTCCCCCGGCCACTTTCCCAAAATCTTGAAAATCACGAAATTTCAAAAGGTCGTAGGGTGAGCTCCTTATATACTATGGACATTTATTGGGAGGGTTTGGAAACGGTTTTTGCCTAACTTAAATAATGGCGTTGGATTCGTATCGATATCTCTAATCGTTTTCGCGGAATATCCACTTGAAAAATGGCAAAAAAAGAGGCAAAGGGGTATGTATGGAAAAATTTGCAAAAATCGATGAGCCAACTTTGAAATTCTGCAAAAAATCGAAAAATCATCGGATTCCAATGATTAAAAAAGTGATTTGAAGAGAAAATCATAACGAAGATATTGAACTCAAAGTGGAGTCCCAAATCCCAAAGGAAAAAAAGTTATCAACGATTTAGTGAAAAAATGTACTTTGCCCAAAAATCGAAAAAAATTTTTGATTTTTAATATTTTTTTTATAGGTCCCTTACGATGTAATTTGATCCCCTGAACACGAATCTACCATTAATT
>JAPYZI010001237.1:0-45812 GCA_030523105.1 Ophioninae sp. A BG-2022a
ATGCAAAAAAACTTTTCTAGAATATTTTTTGGACATTTTTCCCTGCTGCAGCTTACGGTAACTATCGTAGCGACGGAGGTTACGAATTAGCGCAGTGAAAAAGTGACAAGTGACAAGTAAAAAAATATATTGAATCTTCAAAGGGATGCAAGCGCGATCGGTGAAAACGAAGTATGCGAGCCGCTGCGCCGCCAGTGAGAAAATCGTTTATCTGAATTTTCTTGATGGTCGATAAGATTTTGATCTCTGGTGGTACACTTTTGTCACATTTACGTAAAAAATTTCAAAAACCAATTTCTCCGCCATTTCTTCATCAAAACAAATGAAACAAAGCTCGAAACGTGTACTTTTCACCGCTTCAGAGGTTCATGCTCGGGAAATTTGTAAAAGTGCAATACGGCGGTAACCACAATCTGCGCAATTTTTTTTCAAAATTTTGGTAAATGCCGAGCATGTTCCTCTTAAAGCAAGTGTCCTGCATACACGCAATAAATTTCATTCCAAGCGGTTGAACAGCACGGGAGAAATTGGATTTTCAAATTTCGATGTGGCTAAGAACGCATTCGTCTTTCCCTTAATCGACTTTTCAGTATTCTGAACAAAAAAAAAAAAACAAAAACACAAACAAAATCATTTTTCCAGATTAAACGTCACGAAAAATCAGATAAGACTACGAGAGAGTGATAAAAAAAACCAAAAAAAAAAAAAAACACATGATGGAAAAATGAAAATTTGTGTAAAATATAGAGACAGAAAATCAACAGAAGCAAAGAGACTCTTGATATACGAGCGGAGATTCTACCCGTTGTGTTTCGCTATCGGATCTATATTTGGATATCTCGTGGATTGCCCCCTTCGTCGTAACCCTTTAATCAGGGAACTCCAGTCGATCGTCGTATAACATCGTTCGCGCATACTGGCATATCATAATCGTGACTATCGTATATCGCGACGGTGAGTGCAGACCGTAATACAGGAAGACCGGGATCCCGCGAGGGTCTCCGGCTCCTCAGCGTGGGGAGCGCTTCCCTCGTCGTCGGGGCACTAGCATTCTCGTGTATCGCGGACCAGGCCATATCTATGCGCAAACTTGGATCGTTGTATGTGCCATCCAACACAAGCACGGGACTATATATATATTATATTTTTGTGCCTATGCCTACGTGTGTATGACGTATACAACGATCCGGGAGAAAAGATCGCGAACGGGGTTCACGAGAGTGCGGTAAATCACCAGTCCCGAGCGTGAAAGGGACAATATAGCGCTACATGGAAAATTGTATAAGTACATATGTACCGGGTGATCGATTTCGTTTTTTTTTTTCTTCTTCCAAAAAACACAAAATTTTGTTCCCTACCCAACAGCTTTTGTTCAATGAAGCAATTTCCATTTCGCTCGATGACCTTTGCTCATCTTTCGAGCGATCTTTCTGTACGTAGAAAATTGCACGAGTAACTATATACCGGGTGATCAATTTAACTCTGTTCAAGCTAATATTGGATTAGTCGGAACATTATTTCGATTTGGTCTTTCAGAAACACACAGAATTATTTGGGATACCCAGCAGCTTTTGCTCAATTAAGCAATATCCATTTTGTTTGATTATTTTTTATCATCTTTAGCAGGGAAATTCGTCATTCTTTGTCATTGAAAGTCCGGCTTAGTTGATTTCTTCGTAAAAGTCGACTCGAGGTCTTCCAAAATATTGGCATGCTCGAGACGAAAAATCTACAGAATGGAAATTCTCGAATCAACTATGAGAAATATATTCCTTTGCGAAACAAGGAGTACGAGATATGACGGAAATGTTCTTTTTCTGCTCTATTTTGATTTTTTTTGCTCACGAAAGGAATAGTAAAAAAAATCGTGTACAAAAAAAACAAGGGGTTTGAAAACAGATTTGTGCACTTTTTTTCACGAACGAAAAAAAAGGACGTTGCTTTTAGCTTTGAATTAAAAATTCGAAAACACATTAAAAATGAAACGATATCGGTGAGGAACACCAAAAACCGTTTTCTTATAAAAATGTTAAGGTTTTACCTTTTTTTTATGTCAAACAGATTTCTACGAAAGCAAATTTCAAGAATTGAAACCTTTGCTCATCGGGAAAACCGTTCGGTTTCAATTGCTTTGAAATGAAAGTTGGAAGTTAACTCTTTCGAACGTTAACAAATTTACTTTGTTTAGTCAATGAAGAGTTCGTACAAAAATCGATCAAAATTGTCCTACTGAAAACAGACATTAGTTTCCGACCAATCCGATATATCTCGTCAAGTGAGAAACGCTAGGAAGAAAATAAGATGATATTTGTCGATGTCTGATGGGGTTGGTGGAGGGGAGGGGGCGATATAGGACTATTCTAACAAACGGAAATTCCGGCTAATGATTCCATTCAGACTGTACAAAAGAACAAGTCCCAGTGAGAGGATCAACACGGATACTAAATTGCTACGCCTAGAAATACGAAATCAGGTTTTTTCGGTCAAAAAGGTATACCAAGAAATGAATTCTCGAAATTCAACCAATCAAAGGTTTTGTCGATGAACAAAAATCGCTTTTAGCTTTCAATGAAAAATACAAAAACACAAAAAAAATTTTAAGAAATCAGTAAGGAACATGAAAAACACTTTCCTCATAAAAATCCAAAGGGTTTTCCGTGTTTTTTCAAATGGATATCTACGAAATCAAATTTCAAATATCGAAACACATCCATAGCGCATGTTTCAAATTCATTTACGAAAAAAAAGGTGATTTCCTAACCGTTATATATTCCCGAAATCAAACTTCCCAAGGGAAAGTTTTTCAAGCGAAAGTTCATGCTTTTTTTCCGAAGAATAATAAACCGCGAAAAAAATCGAGTTTCCATTTTTTCAAATTAAATTGATCTTCGAATGACCTTGAAAAACGCATTTTGAATTTTTGTCAGACTTACCGGGTCGCGCGTCCGTCTTAACCTCACATTCTTCATGCCAGACTTTCTTTCCTGCGTCTCGTACGTTTCGAGTTATTCGATCAGGTCGGCGGAAGTGGAACACCCTGTATATGCACAGAAGAACCCTTCTACAGTAAAATGCTCAAGACGTGCTGTAAGTGTCCTATTAGTATTTACGGATAAAATGTCAAGCCCGATAAACGAGGCATGGGGTGCGCGCGGGCGGATGCGAGCATCGTGTAGCGCACTCTCTTGCGAAAAGAGACGAGAGTGAGTTGCGGGCCGCACGACGTTGCACTCTCATCCCGCTGTCTTCTCCCTACACATTATATATATATATACACACACACACACTCACACACGCGCACAAAACCTCGCCGCGCACAGAACTCGCGATACACGTTACGTAATCCTTTCCCAATACCGAGCAAGAGAGAAATAAAGAGAGAGAGAGAGAGGTCTCTTCTTCGCGCATCGATCTCATCCCGATTCGACCCCTTGATCCTTTCTCGCATCCTCGCGCTTGCTCTTTTCGTTCATTTCTTTATTTTTATAACTTTTCTTTTTTTCCGTTGGCCGTTTCTCGCGCGATTCTTCGCTCGGGTTCCATCTTGCTTTCTCCAGCGCTGTCGCGACGTATAACGAGGAGACGATGCGACAGAGAGGGCGCGGATGTAAACAGACTTTCGTGCAAGAGTCTCGAAAGTAACGAAAAACACGGGAGCTAAAGTTCACGCGCGCGATTGATGTCCCGCGCGGTCTGTGTTTCGGATTCAACCGTTTTCCACCAACGTTTATTTCCAACTCGTTTCTTTTTTTCCTCTCTCTTTTTTCACTTGTGTATTTGTTTTATCGTCCGATCTCTGTTTTTCGCTCGGGGGCTTTCTCGCGGCTTCGCACGGACACTAATCGTGAGAAGTTTTGCAATGCTGCCAACTACGAAAATTATTGGTTTTACGCGAGGGCGCTGTTGTTGCGTTTTTTCGTCTTTTTCTTTTCGTCCGCTAGTCGGTGATTGGTGGGGCAGGATTGGGCATCGTTCTCACTGACGCGTGATCGTTTGACTTTAACGCTAAATTGGGTAAAACCGTAACCCCGGGATAACTTGGATTGTTATTATCGTTATTTTCGTTTTCGGTATTAGTATTATATTTGCATGAGCTTTGAGTGCGGCAATTGAGAAAATGCCTCCGGGCATCCTGACTTCCTTGTCGACGTACACGCATGCGCGCGGTACGCAAACGATCTCCCCCTCCCCGCCTTTCTCCTCCTGCCCATACGCGACCGAGTTCCTTTGATATTTTTTTTTCGTTTTCTCTCGAAAAACTATGAAAATTGTTGGTTGTTGCAAACTCGGTCGCGGTGTGTTCATACTAGACTGAGCGAAGGTAAGAGGGGGGGAAGAGGAAAAGAGCATCGAGTGTTTTCTGCGCCTGATAAACGAGTCGATAAATCTTGACGTGTGTGTGTGTGGATAGCGAGTGCTACAAGAATTTCAGAATGACAAAAAAAAGCTAAAGATTCTTACTGTAGGATTTTTCGTGCGGTTCTGGCCCGAATGTGACTTGTGCAATTTGCGAATCGTAGAAATGTGACATCTGAAAAGAACGACGGCGGGGCGGTAGGAGGCATCCAGCGTTCACTATGGAAGGTTTAACTTTCGGCCGCGCAGGGGAAAGATGTCGCGTCCGACGCGGACAGCGATCGTCATCTGTTTTTGTCTCGCGCATGCGCTTTGGACCCCATTTTCACGAGACGTTTTTATTTCGTTGTTCGTAAGAAATAATTGGTTAACGGAAAAAGTAAAAATAAAAGAGAGCGCGAGTGCGCCTAAAAATGAACGAATAAGTACAAACATGCTCGGAAATATGACCTAACTCTCGTTCATACTCGATCTATCGATAATTATGCGATATATCGAAAGTTTTTTTTTTTTTTTCTTCCCTCGTGAACGATTTTCAACTCGTACAAGGACGTACCGCTGTACGAGAAAACAATTTACGATTGGTTCAGTTTAGTCCCTGGCTTATACACGGTGTTGGCGGTGGAAACAAAAACAGTTTGGACACTAAACGGCTCGGTCGCGACCTATCGAATGTTTAGGCGTAAAAAAATTGCAGCTTCAAGACTTGTACGTCGAACGGTGGTGTACACGTACAGCGATTTCATAAGACGTACGCTAAAATGCGACGGGAGTGTTCTCGATTAATGGAAAAGTTCATCCGGCGTCGCGTTTTTTTGCACCGCGTTGCGAGATCCACCACTCGCGGTTTTCGTTACGTAAGACCCAGGATGCGGTCCGTCACGTATATGTATATTTGTATATTTACAATAAATACGCACATGTAAGAGTGAAACGCACAATTACCGCGCACGTTTATCCCGTCCCCACTTATCATAACCTCAAAATACGAAAAGTGAGAAGACTGTTTCTTCCGGTTGTTTCGGTGCTTAAGTTTGTAATATCCGGCGAAGATGGAAATTATGAAAACGGATACAGTACTAACGGTTAATGCGAAACCAGCTCGCTGCTGTTTAAAAAATCAATTGCCATTTGAATAAAACTTGATTTAGCGGTTATTACCGTTGGGCAAATAAAGCCAATTAAGCAGAGCAGCTTCAGCCAATTGAAACAAGTGAAGCGGCATATTCGGCCTAATCAATAAACGCCAATGAAAAAGCTTTTCGACTTTAAACCTCAACCCGTGAACGTGGCTCGTTTTCGCCTGGCCCAAAATTTCATTGCCAAAGTTGTCGAACGTATAATTATTCAATTATAATTAAATAATTAATAATAACTTTATTTTTCATGAATAAATAATTTATTATATTTTAGAATTATTCCCTACATGAATATAATATTTGTTTTTTTGTAAAGGGCAACCTTTTTTCTCTAATAAACAGCTATTGAAAAAATGTTCCTATAATTTTTATGTACGATATATTTTTTTCGAAAAAAAAACACGTTTTTTTTCATAAATTGCTTAATATTTGAACAGAAAAAAATATGTTAAAAATGAAAAATGAAAAAAAATTACAACTTTTTCCCTTGAAAAGTATATTCTAAAGATAAACCATAAATGTTTGCAGAATTTTGCATGAATAATTGTGGATGCGATAGCGGGAAGATAAAAACGACCTAGATTCACAGGATTAAGGTGCCTCAAATACCGTAACGGGTTGAGGGTTAATCGAATAGAGAGGCTTGGCGAGTTAAATAAATAAAGCCAATAATCATACGTTCCATTCGAAAAATCATTCCAATCGACCACTCAGCGTTACACGAATTATCAAAAATTCCAAACTATCGGGTCAAACGGTTTATTATTATCCCGGGAAAACAATTATCAATGTTTCCATGTCGAAGGAAGCCTCTCGACGTTGCGACCCACACGGTTCATAAATAATGCATCAGTCGACACAGAAAAAAAAAAAAAAAAAAAAAAAAAAAAAAAAAAAGACAAAGAAAAAAAAAGAAAAAAAACGAAGTAAACGAGGCGCCTCCCCTCCGCGTTAGCCGGAAAATTAAAAGATCCGGGAAACTCAACGCAAGCACAAACGTATTAAAATCACGAGAGTCAAATATAACAGGCTTGTAAAAAAAAAATCGAGGAAAATAAAATAGAACGAGGGAGGGAAGAAGCTCTCTGTTTGTGGCGTATTAAAGAACGGTTTTTTTTTCCGCTTCGTGTAGGAAGTCGGAGAGATCGATCGGTCGGTGTTAAACTTGCGGAAGTCGCGGAGAGGCTTTCGCGATTCCAGAACAGGACGAGTAGGTCGTCCGGCTTATATTCCTCGTCTCTTTTTCCTTGCTTGCTAAGCGAGAGATAGGTTATACCAGATAAGAGCCCGAAGAAGAAGAGCTGGAGCTTCTCCTTCTCCCCTTCCCCTGCCCCAACTCCCTCCTCCTTGACGCTTTGCGAGAGAAAGAGATGGTAAAGTAGGGATTGAAGATACAAGAGAAGCAGTGTGGGTTCGGTAAGAGGAAAAAGAGGGGAGAGAGAGAGAGAGAGAGAGAGAGAGAGAGGGAGAAACGTACAACTTTGGATGAGGGAAGAAAGGCTCGCGAGGACGAGAATCGAGAGAGGCAGGAGCTGGTTGCTGCTGGTTGGATTGGTGGCTGGCATATCGCCGGGAGCGGAGAGGAAGGACGTAAATCGCCGGATGCGCTGGAAATAAACGAGAAGAAGGAGGTGGAGGCAGTTTGAAAAGCAATTTGCGACGGGCCCCCCCCCCCCCCCCCCCCTCTCTCCTCTTTGAGTGAGCGAAACTACGGTTTATCCGTGTATACGCGCACACGAACTCGCTTCGTCTCTTTAATACGCTCGCTTACGAACGCCGGCGAGGGTTATTTCGAGGACCGTCCCTGAAAACGAACGGGCGGTGATAGGCAACGTGAATATTATCGTATGAAATATTCTCAGCCTCTTTACATCGTCACCTAACCTCCGCTATCTTCGAGTGTCGACTATTAGGTCGTATCTGTCGACTCGATGTATTTTAGTTATCGATTATTGAAATACAAGGTTTTTTTTTTTTTTTTTTGATTTCTTGAAAACTCGGAAAATGTGTAACGCGTGATATACACGAGCGAGAGAGATTACCGTGATTTTTTGAAACGCCATTTATCAAGGACGAAACGTCTCTGTCGCGAAATAAAATACGGGTCGTCACGATTTCATTGATCGTCCTAATCGTGGCTATGGATAGAGCTGATATGGATGAACTTGGTACTAAGAACGCAGCTGTAAAACAGATTTATTCGGAATCGCCGTATATCCGAGGTATATCGTCGAGATCAAAAACGTACCGGATGCCATTATTAATTCACGTTGAGTTACTCGTTTTCCAATCTCTACGGTTTGATTTTTGTATTCTTTATTGAGATTCTTTATTTTCTCGTCGCATGAATGTTTTATTAGCCTGATAAAACCCAAAAACTTAACAAATTTCGTTTGATCGAAATCGCATTGAATTTTGCATCGAGAAACAATTCCGAAGAGATATATATTTGTACTCTTGATTCGAGTTCAAAGATTTTGAAGATTTCAATTTTCAGGCTGACGTCGTTTTTTTTTTTTTTTTTGTTCATCTCAGCGTTGTTCAAGTTTCTATCGAAGAGAATCGCGGCGCCCCATCGGTGAAAAGAAAAAATAGATTTTGTTTCGGCGAAACCGATTTTTAAGAGCCACCGCTCTCTTGCCTACTCTTGTCTGGATATACGTACTTTATTTATCTTATACCTACAAGTGTGGAAATCTCACTGATCCGTGCATAAATTCTACCATCGCGAGATGAGAATACCGCATCGCGAAGGGATCCGACGATCGATCGGCTCGATCCTCGTACACAGACGCCGGGACGACGGAAGATCTCTTCTCCTTTTGTGAGTCAATCATGCGCGACGACCCGAGAAACCGAGCGCTCTTTCTGCTCGCATTCTCCTATTTATCGATCCTATAAATAAATCCTCTGCGAAACGACCGAAATATTTTTTTTCGAAATCGCGGTTTCGTTCTTTCATTGCAAATTTCTTACTTTTGTTGAAGAATATCTCTCATATTATTAAACTGCATTGTGAAAACTACACGGTCGGATGGCATTTCGTTCCTACGAAATTTTCACCTCGAAATTTTTAATGAACCGAAATTTCACTTCCAAATTCCTTACGAACGATAATTTTCATCGAACCTAAAATAAATCCCTAAAAGATAGTCACGGTTCGGAAATAATCCTAGAACGGTAACCTGGGCTCAAAAATTCAGACGAGTCAATAAAAAAAAGTTAATTTCATGAATTTTTCAGGTTTTTCATACTTTCACCTAATTTTTACAACATTTTCATACTTCAAACGAAATCACCGTTGGCCTACGCGATTCTGTATTAAAAACGAAAAGAATAAACTTAAGTTGAACTCTTTTCGTGAAATTTTACCGGAGATATGAATTTTTCAAAATTGCACTGGATTGTCACCTCAGGTTACCATAATGGGTCAAAAAGATAATGTTACTATTCCAGAATTAATCTTGTCCATGCGGAATACCGTTAATGTTGTATTTTCGCGGATGAATAAATACACGAATCTCCAATTGTTTTTGTCTCAAATCACCAATATCACTTTGAATAAAAATCCGCGATTTTTGTCAGCTCGAAATAGTGCATTTTCAATAATTCTACTTTTTGCATAAACAAGCACATCACGATTATTCTTGAAAATTAAAATACCTATAAAATTATAACGAACACTCATTTCTCTAGCGTTTTCGATTAAATCCCAATTTATAACGACGGAAGTAATAACTCTTGTACTTAAAGAACCATACATTGGCAATGTTGAAGGGTTCAGTAGAATTCCTGTATTGTTTTAAATTATTTGAAGCAATCGACTCACCAAAACCCGTACTATTTCCGATCTATCATTAGCCTCATGCCCTCTAATAAATATCCGTGATCGCGTAATTATTCAAATATTAAAAAAAAAAAAAACAACCAGAACATTTTATTTACGCAAAACTAATTACCGAGATCCATTCAATGATCGACGACGTTTGCAACGAAGGAATAAAAATTAAAAAAAAAAACCAAATTGTGAATTAATTTCGAAACTCCGAAACGAAAAGTTTCGTAGGGATCTCCACCCACCCTAACCAAAGATCGACCGCTAATCAAAGTCCATTATTAAAAATAATCCTTCGTCGAAAGAGAAGATATAAAAAAAAAAAAAAAAAAAAAAAAACAATCTGGTAGAAAGATCTGCGCGGAGGCAGACGCGTCAATCCTCGAAGGATATATAGGATGCCGAAAAATCCGTGGCTCAAAGTGATGTGTTCCCTGATACTCATCGGAATATCCGTCTTTTCGGTCGAGATCTTTTCCTTTGACGAGCGGTCATGCGCAAAGAGGAGCCGAGAGGCTTCTGCACGCGCTCTATCGCTGATGGATCTCAGCGAGAGCTTTTTTTATACCTTTCATACTTGCATCGATATCGTCAGCCTTCACGTATCTCTCTCTCTCTCTCTCTCTTTCTTTCTCTCTCCCTTCGACGTTTATTCTTCCTCCCACCGATCGGCTCGTCGTCCCGAGTAAAAAGAAAAAAAAAAGAAAAAAAAATGTAACCAGACGAGCGCAGTGACGATGGCTGCCACATCGAATTATCGAAGACACGTAGGAGAGCAAGTTGAATCGTGTCCGGTGGCTGTAGATCGATCGCGGGTATAAACACGAGCAATTCGATGGAAGACGGAATTGAGTACGCGAGAATCGATCGGCGATCGCTGGTACTTCTATGGACGTATAAACGCGGACCGGATGTCGCGCTCTCGAAGCGCACTCGAGGGAAACCCCGCATCATCCGTTAACGTATATACGTATATAGAATCGTGCGTATTTTATGCACCATGAAACACACTATCCAGAGCTAAAAGGAAGAGCTACCGGCGTACCAGATAGAGAACCAGAGGAAAGACAAATTGAGAGAGGAAAAGAAAGAGAGAGAGAGAGAGAGAGGAAACTCGGTAATACGGGAAGTCAAGCCGAGCCCCGTGAATTGCATTTCCTCCTTGGAGAAATAAAGCCTCCTTGAAGGAGCTTATTGCATGTATCCAGGTAATTCGTTCCTGTGAACGTGTTTCGCGTCTTATTTACCAATCTTTCGCTCTTTCTTCCTATCTTGCAGCTCTCTCCTTCGCTTTCTTTATTGTTATTTTTTATTTATTTATTTTTTTTTATTTTATTCTTTTCTTAAGTTCACTCCTTATATTCATTATTGTTATTATCATTATTATACACACGCTTTGTCCGAAAGTCCGTCAGGGCGTGATAAATCCTATCAATCAATCAATCAATCAATCTCTTTCTCTCTCTCTCTCCCGATCTCTCTTTTACAAATATGGCGGATGGTTTCCAAAGAAGTTTCGATTAACGAGATCGCATTTATTTAAAGCCGTTTCCAGCATCCATGATGGAGAACGAGCTCCAATGTTGGTGAAACACCTCCGGTGCTTTTCGATTTTTCAATGGTTTCCGATTCGCTCTTCCTACATCCGGAATCAATCGATCTGACAAGTACTTCCGAATAAAAATTTCCGTAAAGCAGATATCGGCAGCCGTATTGGAAAACTAGCTTAAATGCTGGAAAATAACTTTCAGATATTTCGAGTGTTGATCGTCCGGTAAATTATCGACGAATTTGTTTCGCGGTATCGGTAGATAGACGCCTCGATTCGCCTCGATGCATACGAGGAGAACTCGAGGATCCTCGATCACGTATGGCCGCTTACACAAACGGGACACGTTACCGGGCGCCGATCGTTCTCTCGTCATTATTGCCCCCCCCCCCCCCCCCCCCCCCCCCCCCCCCCCCCCCCTCCCCCTCCCCCCCCCCCCCCCCCCCCCCCCCCCCCCCCCCCCCCCCCCCCCCCCCCCCCCCGGGCTACGTGATCGGATTTCGATTCGTCGAGAAGAGTGAGCCCTGAAGAGACCCGGACACCGTTTGCGAACATATTTATTTACTGCCTTGGACACCTGGAACTCTCAGCAGGTTCAAATTGGACACTCCTCGAACAGCGATTCATAGGACGACGAGCGTCAGTATGGCAATAACGAAAAAGGGGAAAAAAAGGAACCGGGGCTCGCGAAGAGGAAGAGAGAACTGTCGTAGAAAGAATTAAAAAAAAAAAAAAAAAACGAAGAGGAACAAAGACTATGAGGAGGGACAAAGAAACGTGGCTGTGTGAACCCGCATGCTCGACACTTCCGGTTTGGAGCGATCAGTCGCATAAATTCCATTGCTGGATTTACATACCGTGTACTTCTCTTTGTCCCCGTCTTCGTCTTTTACGTGCCCCCGAAGTATTCGGGCCTCAGGCGTCGCCAAACGTGACTAAGAGGTGCAAGGAACCATCGTGAATGTAAACGGTTGCATGTGGATTTCGATTGATTGTTGATTAATAGAAGTGTCTCGGCGAGTTTGCTCCGCGATTATATCTTCGATATCCGGAAACTCTTGCCGGAATCGATAGTCGGATGGGTGACCGTTTGGATATACTTTTTGCGATCGTCTCGCGAAAATTATTATAATTATTGAAATATTCAATTTAATTCAATTAATTCGAAAAGACGAGGAGAATTGATAGGATTATTGATATATAAGATACAATTTAATTAATGTAAGAAGAAGAGAAAAGTTATTAGATTTATTTAAATACTTCTTTGAATATTTTTATCATTTTTATCGAAATAATCAATTAAAACATTGTTAGAATTATTTAAATATTCGATAAATATACGGAAGCGGAACTCTTGCTAAAAAGCGGGAAACCAAAACAAACAAACCCAAACAAAAACTAAAAAATCGGCTCGATTCTGACAAAAGTTACACTCCCGTATATTTACCAAATATTCGATCGAACGGTTTAAACACTTGTAATCATTTTTTTCTATCGATATAAAAATAAGAGAAAAAGATTTAAGAAATTTTGGAGGATCGTCAAATTTTTTATCGACGTATTTTGGCCTTGGTCGTTTTACACACGACCACGGCACAAGGACGGGCGGGAAAACGCGAGCGGAAGATTCGCTGCGGCTACAACGACTCCTTCGCGCTCGAGTAAGCAACGCGGGGCGTCGAACGAGAAAAAAAAAAAAAAAAAAAAAAACAAACAAAAAAACAGAAAAGATCGCTAAGAAGAGTGCAGTGGGAAGAGGGAACCAAGAGAGCCGTGAGAGACGACGGAGGGTGATGTTAAAAAAAAAAGAGGGGAGGGGGCAATTCTCGGGTCGCCCAGAAGGAGCGGAGGAAGCAAACGCGCGGGGGCACACCACACGGTGTATCGTCCTGACGGAAGTACGCCCAATTTCCCTTTCTGACCCGTCATTACGCTACGTTGACTCGCTGGTGCTCCGACTCCTTGACTACATGCCCCGTACTATACGCTACACGAAACTCCTCGTGGCCTCCTCTTTCGGTTGATGCGCAAGGGCTCCGATATTCACCCACACTTGTCCTTTCGCCCGTATGAACATTTTCTTCTCGGTGTGAACGTAAATAGAAGCGTCTGGGAACATTGACGTTCGAGAAAAAAAGAAAGAGAGAGAGAGAGAGAGAGAGAGATAGAGAAGATTTTGGGCCAACCTAAACTCTGGGTGGCCGATACAAAAAAAAGAGACGAAAAAAAATGCTGTGCCTAACTGCTGCTCCTGCGAAGTCGCACGATTCTTCCGATTCTCGATCAAACCCCCCCACCCCGTTTTTCTCAAGTCTCGAGGAATGTTCGACAAAAAATTACTGAATCGAATTTTTTTTTTTTTAATTTAAGTCACTGCGATTACCCGAATATTGAAGTTATTAGAAAATATTAATGACGAAGGAATTAGTAGAATGATTGAAAAATCGGTTGGACATTTGCTTGTTTTTCTTTTTTTAGTTATTATTATTATTATTATTATTATTATTGTTATATTTATTCGGTTTTATTTGTTTTTACATGACATTGGTTTTTATTGACATTTTCATTGCAGTTATTTCTTTTTTATTTACATTTACATTAACAAAGCCGTGTGCTAAATTTCGAGGTCATGAATCAATAATTAAAGAACATACGAACAATCCTGTTTACTTTGAAGCCACTTTTTTCGGCGATTAACTCAATTTGTTTTTCTTGATTCGAATCGTAAAAAGACTTTTTTTCATATTTCAACCAAAAATGATGTAATTGTGAATAAATAATGAAGACAAAATGTTGCGGAAATATACGTCCGCCAAAACAAAACTAGGATTAGACCGAACAAGTGTATCAAAATTCAAGTCAACCAGTTCATTTGATCTCGAGAAACCTTACACGCTTATGAATCAAAATTAATTTTACTCGAACAATAAAAACTTGAATTTAATTAATTTCTATGAAAAATCGTCGGCTATGGAACCCAAACAAACCCAATCGAAAACATATTTTCAGTTTAGTTTTCATATTTTTGAGTTTTACATACAAGCTCAATAAAATTCGTAATCAATTGAGAATTTTCCATCCGATGAGTCCTTGAAAAGATTCAAAAATCGAAAACAACGTTTGTCACCAAATTTGGTTATTTCGAAAAACATTAGCAAATCAAAATGGCAATGTTTTTCGGCTGTAAACCTGGCTGTAAACCACCCGAAAGATATTGCTTGAAACAAAAAAAAAGAAAAAAAGAGAAAGGAGGCGCCCTCTGTATGTTGGAGAAAGTGACACGGCCGTGAGAGAGTCTCGGCATGAAATTGTACGCACCTGTGCGCTCCATTCAAGGTACACGTTATGCGTACGAAAAAAAAACTACCCGCACACGATTTTCTCAAATACGCGCGCCGCTTAAGTATCCGAGTACTTATCGTTGTATCCTAGTTTTTTTCATACGATTGGATTTTAAGCTAAGCTAATCTGAATCGTAGCAACAACAGAATTGCAAATATTTCTAAAATTTTCTAATATAACAAATTTCGTACAATAAATATTTGTATATTTATTGTATATAACTTTGAATGTTGTACATAATAAATATATCTTATGAATAATATGTTATAAATAATAAATATGTGGTTAAACTTTTACAAAAATTCGTTCAGGCGTTTCGGAAATTTTAGCGCCAAGCAAAGTAAAAATGTAGTTTAGAGAAAGTTCCAAGTTTTTGCGAAAGAAAATTAACGAGAAAAATTAACTTTTAATGAAAAGTTAATGATCTTTTTATTGACAGTTAATTTATGAACTAAAATTAAATTAACTAAAAATTAACTAATCAGTAACGCCTGCAGATTATTCTTGAATATATTCACTGGTGAATATTCGGAAGTGCATCTCCCCCTAAAAAGAACGGAAGAACAAACCCAAACAAACCAACCCAGCCAACAAAACGAAACAATCAAACCCAAACAAACACAAAAAATCGGCTCGATCCTGACGGGAGTTACACTTTCGAATATTTACCTATTTACTGTCAAAAAATCCAAAAACGACGAAAAGAAATATCGATTTTTGCAGTTTCGAATTAGAATCGTGCCTTAACACCATTTCTACTCCTGGCTTGACTTTTCAGTTTTCAGTTTTCAGTTTTCAATTTTTTTCGAAAACTGAAAAAAATTTCCGTTTTTTTTTGTCGATTTTATTTGAGTATCAATTGGAGCCAAAGGATTGAAAAGGGTACGAGGGCGATAATACGTTTTTTTGACGTACAAATGAGGGAATAGTTGGACGAAGAGCGTACGAAGTAAAAACGATAAAATAAGTAGTGACCGTCGTGTTTGGTCAGACGTGTCGAACAAACGCGAAAGAGCCAGGAAAATTCCTGAAGATCGATGTTCCGCAGATTCTTCCTTCCTTCGTATTTTTTTTTTTTCATACCGTACAACGTCCATCTTTAAAATCAGGTTTCTTTGTTTTTCGTCAGTAGCGATTGTTTCAACGGTGGCTGCTTGTCGTCGAAGAGCGTCATTCCTCCTGAGCTCTCCGGCTGACAATGCTTCGGGATTCCCGATCAGCTTGGCTGATCACGAAATCATGGATATACGTATATACGACCGTGGGCGTGAGGAAGGGAACGAAATACGAAGCGAGACCGGAGAAAGGGACTTTTGACGAGCAGGAAATCGTTCCTTTTTTTTTTTCGTAATCGCTCACTTCTTCTTCTCTCGAAACACAGCCTGCTTCGCTTTGCTTCTTTGTTTTTCCACTGGTAATGATTGACCAGGTTCATTCTTCCTGTCATTCGCGGTGAACAAAAAATAAAGAAGACTTCGATGTCTGAAGAAAAAAAAACAACCAACATTACAACTTGAAATCACAGAAACAAAGCGTGCTGAATTCTGTTTGAGAAGAGTGTTTGGGTTTGTTCGGGCCTGGATGGAACATGATTTTTGTATAATCAAAAAAAAAAAAAAACAATGAAAATAAATTATTGGGAACAATTCTATACTTCTTTCTTCTGTCATTTGCGGAGAGTAAAGAAGTTCTGGGGATTTCAACGTAGGAAATAATAAAAATGTAAAAAAAACACACAAATGAAACGTAACTAATGTTTGAGAAAATAATTTGACTTTGGACGGCTCCGATCGGACGAATATTAAATCACTATGACAACTTCCATCGATTCAATAAAAAAAAATGTCTGCGTTTTTGCAAATGTTTTTTTAACATCGAAAAAATTGGCATGAATTATTGTAAAATTGCCTTAAATTGGAATAAAAAATGTGAAATTATAATAAATCATTGATGCCAAAGAACAATTCGCACCAATTACTGAGAAAGACATTAGAATTTCTGCTCTCTGTTATTCTTAAATATGAAAAAAAAAAAAAAAAAAAATACTGAAGACAACAATACAAAAAAAATAGAAAATAATTTGATAAGGATAGTTAAAAGCTATTAAAGAATAATCTATGAGTTTGTTTGTGTCTGACGGTACGAGCATCAATCCTATCGATAAAGACGAACCCTAATTATTTAAATAATCAAGATTATCACAATTCCGCTTCAACAGTTGGAGACTACTGTTTCCAACCTAAATATTTTTCTTTTATAACATAAAATGATGTCTAAAATTCTGTATTCGTCCACCGTTAATAATTCCTCAATTATGAAACATCGAAGTCGAAAAAAAAAAAAAAAACAAAAAAAAAAAAAAAAAAAAAAAAAAAAAAAAAAAAAAAACAAAAAAAAAAACAAAAATCAACAGTTCCACCCGTGGCGTTACGAGAATGAAAAAATTGAGCGTCGGATCGAACGTACGTATCGGACGTATAAAAATGCGCCTAGCGGTACGAAATATAAAAAAAAAAAAGGTTCGTTTGGTATTATCGAGGAGCGAGTGCGAAACGGCAAAGATCATGCCGCACACCACGCTGACATTTCGAGCAGATAAAAGTTCACCACGAGGAGCCGAGAAGATCGAGCTCTCTCCTCGTCCTTCTCCTCCCCCCCCCCCTCTTTTTCCTCTCTCTCTCTCTCCCTCTCACACAGGATATCGATCGTTTCTATACACATATATACAACAACGTAATCTCGGCAGGCTCACAGATACGTATAATGTAATACTCGTTTCTCCTGCAAGATCTTCCGAACGGACGATGAGATGAAAATTCGTTACGGAGATTGTTGAGTAACGGGTATATGGACGCGTGACGCAATACGAGGCGACCTGACTCGCCCAACGAGGAACGACCAACCTTAAACGGCGACACGACAAGGATTATTATTGGCCCGTCTCATTAATCGTACCAAAATTTATATCGTCCCAAGCCTCGAAATAAAAAAATAAAAAAAAAAACACACACGCCCGAACACGTTTCACCGACGAATGTTTTATTAAACGGAATTTTAGCCGCTCGTATCCAGATATCCTCGCGAAAACAAAACATTTACAGAATCGTAAAACCAGAAAAGAAAAAAAAAAGTAGTGCATCACTAATTCAAACAAGATCAGAAGGAATAATAACAATAATGATAATTAATAGAAAATTCAGTATTAAAAGTAATAACAATGATCATAATAATGACAATATAAATAACAATAATAACAAAGATAACAGCAACAATAACGATAATTAATAATAAATATCAAAATAACGACACCAGTAATGATTATTAATGACAATAACAAAGAAAATAACAACAATTGTGTTAAGAGTTATAAATAAAACGAACGTTTATTTTATTTAAGATCGTTATTAATAGTTTTTATTTTATTTCCACTTTCATATTTTTCCCTAGAACGGTAACATTACTATAATCGTATTCGCGCATTCGATCGCTTTGAGAAACAATAACAACTCTTGCCATTAATACGACTTTTATTATGACATCTATATCCGCAATGTATTAATGGAATATTTAACAATACATCGCTCAACAGTTGCTTATTTGAAAGTTTCTATATTTATAAATGCTGTCTCGGTGAGTAAGCTCAAAGATTTACATCGAGACGGGCCAACGTCTTATCTTCGAATGAGAAAGAGGAATGGAGTGGTATCCGAAATCTCGAGAGTTGAGGGAATAAAACACCAGGCATTGCTCCACATGATTCACGAAGTAAATGAACCTCCGATTGGTCTTGCTTGTCGGATAATCAACGTTATCGATTGGTCTCGATAATTTTGTGTTTCGATGAAAATAAGGACTCCCCCCCCCCTCCTGCTGTTGTGTCGATCGATCGATTTTCAGCTCGGACCAATAATTATCAGCGAAAAAATTTGTATCCCCATGGGAGGGATATTTGAAGGAGCGGATACACCGATCGAAAAAAAGTTAACGAACAATAATACGCGTTACGCGGAGTTCTGCGGGATTCGTTGGGAGTGGGGGGTGGATAATAGACGGGAGAAGTGCACGAATGTGTGCGAGGTCGGTCTCGCGATTGCAGTCGAGCCGGTTCGCCGCGCCACTTGCACCTTACACGCGGTTGCACAAGTTTAACGCGCTTTCCTCGTGACATAATATTATTTAACCGAGAGAATAATGCGCAAGCGCCTCGAGGATTGCGCAACCGTCTTGAGCCGGCTTTTGCCGCTGGTATTTTCATGGGGAAGATGACGGAGGTATAGTCACGCTGAATGCCTCGTCGTATACTGGGATACGGACTTTCGAAGACGCTTCAACTTCGAGGACAGTCCTTAAAACAGCCAGACGCGTTGAGAGTCAACCGTGCCTGAATATATCGGGCTCGAAGTATACTTTACGTTGAAACGAACATGTTGGCTTGGGGAAGAAAGAAACCCCGGGCTAATGCACCAATCGATGTTTAATTGGTGTAAATTTGTTCTTTTCGTAATTGTTGTAACGAGAACTTTTCGGTTTGGTTACTTTTCGAGTAATTGCCTGGCGTGTTTTGTTTTGCTGGATCACAAATAACGATCAGGAATAAAACGTGATTTGTATTCTATTCGTCATTGGGGACGGGCAAACAAGGCTAAAGATACATCATGGAATGTTCATTTTCGTTGCTCCTTACTTTATTCCTCACTTTTTGGCAACTTGCCAATACGTGGAGAAAAGGCTTTGAGGATTTGAAACGATCGATTCGAGAATGATTTTTGGGTTTTTTTTTTTCGTTTGTTTTCGAAGGTTTCTTCGTTGGCGAAGCGTGCTGGAAATTGTGCCATTGATCGGAACAAGCAAAGATCACATTCGAGACAAATCTGGTGCATACCTAAGCTGATGTAACACTTCCGTTTAGAGTGTTCCCGAAGTATCTTGGAATGCTTTAGCAACACGTGGAATAGCGTCATTCAACAAATACAGTTTGCCCTTTTTTTTTTGGGCGCTTCGTGCTTGACGCATTATTGGACACGTTCGGATACAGCTGTAAATAGCTGAAAACATCTGATAACAAATGCGAGTAGGTTCACTAACACCATCCGTCACCAAATGATATTTTCATCTCAAGCACGGTTTCACGTTGTTCAAAAATGGACATATATCCGTTCGGGACTTGGACACGCGTCCATTTATTTTTTTTTCATTAATCTTTCCATCTATACGAAGCGTTTACTCTTTTAAACCTACCCTACTTTCGTCCCCATCCGATTAGCTATCTATACGTCGACCCTGGACACAGGGAAACAGCGGAAAACCTAATGGTCCAAAAACCTAAACCCTAATAGCCCAAAAAGCCATTAGGGTTTAGGTTTGGCCATTCCCAGTCGCGGGAAGTTCGCTTTCCAGTCCCGGAAGTGAAAGTCAAAAAATCAAATATATCGAGACAAAATTGAGGCGACTGAGATTCGCGACCTCCCGCTGGTCATCTCGCTAAACACTGAACCGAAGCGATACGCGCGACACGTATCCATCGCGCTCAATAATCCGCATCAACGCGTACACTCATCAACGTGTCCACATTACAGATTTACGGTTTTCTCAGCGGTGAACAGAACCGCCGGTAGAAAAGAGCGGAAGAACGCTGTCCTGACAAATCCCACATTTTCTCGTACGCCCGAGCCTTTATTATCTATCTCCGCTCGGCGAAAGATTTAATCGGTTTGCCTCGGGGCACACCCAGAGATCTCGGTTCAGCGAGGAGCTGCGGAAGGCGCGCATACCCTTGCCGCGAACGCTGTGGAATCGCGCGATATACGCCCTACCCGTTTCCACCAATGACGATGCAAAACTCGAGATCCCTCGCTCAAGAATTATCCTCTTCCGGGAACGTCGAATTTAACGAGCTATGTTTCGTTTCGGAAAAACTGGCGCGAGCTGACCGACGAAGAAAAAAAAAAAAAAAAAAAAAGAAGAACCCCCGAATTGCTTCCTTTATGCGAGTGAATAGCGGATTAATTCCGGTTGAAACGCACCGAGGGAGTTTTTCGTTGCTTGAAATATTTTATATATTATTTTTTCTCTTAATTCGTCGAGCAACTTTGACGTTCTACGGAAATTCGTAGCAGACACGAGAAAGAAATAGGTCTACGAGCGAGCGTGCTTTTTAAATCGAAAAGTCGCTGAGAAAAAACTGCGATACAGTTTTGAAGAGTCAAGCTACTCCGAAACGTGTATTTTAAAGAAATACGTAAATAATTGTTTGGTTTTGTTTGGGTTTTTATTAGATTCGTTTGGATTAATTTAGGTTTGATTTGATATGTTTAGGTTTGTTTGGGTAAATAATTGTTTACTTAACAATGGACATGCGCAGGTACGTTAACTCTCTCCAGGTCAATATATCAAATTTTTTTAAATAAGTAGTTAAAAATGATTATCGGAAGAATTCAAAATACACGTGTTTCTGGAAAAATATGATTTTTTTAATTCATTTAAAAAATATGAATTCATACATTTATACAAATTTATAAAAATTTCATTGACTCGAAATGGATTTGAAGAAATATTTTGATTTTGATAAGCAGAAAATCGATTTCCGATAGAAATGTCGGTGCTGTAGAGGGTTAATAAAGCCGGGTACCATTATTTAAAAAAAAAACATTTTCAAAAATATATTGATGTCTCGCCATGCTCGTAAGGTTTACAAAAAATTAATTCTTTAAAAAAGAAATTATCGACTTCCGGTACGGAGAAAAAACATATATTTTTTTCATTATCTCGATGTTTATGTGTATATATGTATACATAGAGATGCCGGATTCGCACAATGTGAAATTTGCCGTATTGCTAAATAAACCTGCTGCAGCGGCGCGCGAGAAGAACGGATCGGTTCAGCTGCGCCCAGTTTCCTCAAGTGTATTACGTAATGGAGAATATAAACCGCGAGAAACGGAAAGACCCGCGGCGGCCCCCGTGTACGCAATATCCCACGAACGTTAATTCAACTCAGCGAAGCACAGAGAGAAAGAAAGAGAAAGAGAGAGAGAGAGAGAGAGAGAGAGAGGGAGAGAAAAGTCTCTCTTGCATTCAATCGTGAAGCTACAAACGCCGGTTATATGCATTGCGTTACTTTCGGATTTCGTAGAAATTCGACAATCTTATGATACCAGCTAATCGCCAAAACTCGTTCCGGAAGAACGCTATCGTTATCGAAACGATCGAGGATCGATCGGTACGCGAACGATCTTTCGTGGCTTTTAATTAGCTTTAGTAAAAAGAAAGGTCCATTATTTTTCGAAGTCAACCAATCATAAAACTGTCGCAAAACTTTGTTCAGTACGAAATCCTATTTGAATTATAGCAATTTTACACCCGTCCCATATGATATTCCAATTTCGTCCGTTTGGATATTCCCATCAGCAAAGATTAAATAGCGACCGGAAGTTTCGAAGAGGAAACGAGCGGACCGGAAGTCCATATCATTTTCTCGATAAAATCGAGAATTAGGAAAATTCATTGACCGACACACTGGAAGGTGAACGCGACGACACATTCGTCGATTGTACGCGTTCACTGCCGCTCTCGTGCATCCAACGTCACAGTTAAGATTGGCGATCGCGGGGGTCATCCAATGGCCCGTACCGACCGCGAATCCGGTCGCAAATCTCGGTCTCGAGCGGACCAACGCGAGCGATATCGCGAGGGATTCCTTTTCTCCGGTATGGCTCTCGCTACATACGTTTTACTCTATCTATATACGTTTTACATAAATTGCTGCCTGCGGACGCCCATGGAGAGCATTCCGGAATGAGTTTCCTCATAAATATCATCTTCCGGGTCGGTATACATCCGAGAGGAATCGAAATGGATGCTTTCGCACACATACACCAGGTACGTGTTTAAAGAGAGATGGAGTGACTTGGAGGACCGGCCTCGCAATAGCTAATTCTCCTATTTCAATCTTCCACGTTTAACTTAACATCCAATGTCCTCGAATTAGCCTTTTAATTAATAGAGCCATTGCCATATAAAAGTCATGCTTAAGCTTTGTCGCCATAAGCAAGATTATGTAAATTCCAGTGTTTCGAAATTGGATCAATGAATATTTGGGGAATGACCTTTACGTGAAGGTCATTTATACGAAAATCCTGTTGTTACATTAAACCAAGTATCCTCTTTTCGTTCAAAGACCAATTTTAATTGATCTTCCAATGAAAATAGAGAATAAAACGTTTTAGCAAGAAAAGTAATTTCTCGGACTTGTTCCTATACGTAAAGCGACGCAAAACCCAATGTCCCAAAATTGGCGTTTGGATAAACGGAGCCAGCCAGCTATTATTTCCACTACGGTGTCCCGAAAATCAGGTCGTCAAAAAATTGAAAGACGTTAAAAGACGCGTTTGTATCGGCGGCCAATATTGGCTAGGAGTAACGGTTCGAAATGTATTTTTCGGCCGTGCACATCGCACGGGATCACAGGCCCGGCTCTCCAATTCCAAATGTTCGTTTCCTTGCCTTTTTTCGCGGTTATAATTAATAATACGCATGCCGGTAATGTTGAAGGAGATAGGAAAGGATCGGACGGTAATAACACCGGAGGAAGGCCTTTCGTGTACCCCGCGGGTAGCGATCGTTGCCCTTCTCTCGAAGCCACACATCGGTGTACGTTACTTTACGAGCATTCTCTCGTAATAATCGTCGCGATAGAGCGCGACTTTTTAGCTATAACGCAGTTTTTTTTTCTTTTTTTTTTTTACGTCCGACCAACGCGGGGTAAAGATCAGAAAAGAATTCGCTGGCGCTGGTATACCGTGAGAATTAGGATAATACCCCGAGGACCCGTTACACTCGGTCTTCCTGTGCGCCTTCTTTCATCGTGCGCGCGCTGTCTTGGGATCTAGGCAGCGATGACTATGCGAAGATAGAACGAGGATCATGCGGGCGCTGTTGCAACGTTGGCTTCGTTGTCGATTCGATTATTGTGAAAATCGCCGACTTGCCTTTGAATTTACCGATGAAAGTCAATAGGATTGAAAACGGACAAAGCCGTTCGTTGAATCATTCGTATGGTGGACATGATCATCATTGATCACGGGAGAAGCTTTGCCAACTCCTGCGTTTCGTCATATTTGAAAACGCAACGAAATTCGATTGTTTTTGTGGAAAGAGAAAAAAAGAGAAAGAGAGAGAGAGAGGGAGAGAATAATGGTAGCCAGTCGCTTCCATCATTGCGGATGAGCAACAGTTCGCGTGGCCTGGCATCGTTCGATGACCGATCAGTATTCAACTCGATGCTGGCTCGTCTGTTGTACGGTGCTTGTAGCCCAGGGATACGTGGACGCGTGAGTCGCTTGCCTCAGCGGTATACGCGCAAGGTGCGTATACCGCGTTTCGTGATTTCACGACGGCCCCCGCAAAGGTCGGACGGATTAATGCGCAATCGATTCCCCCCCGCCCCGATAGCGGGTGGTATCGGAATCAAGCCGTTGTCTGTACGTGTCGCCAAACCTGCGTGTCGACGTCACCAAACTGCGAGGAATCTCGTCGACTTGAATAGAATGTCACCCACCTGCGTAGTAATCCTGTCAATTAGAAAGACGCGTCATCAAACTTCAGGGGAATGTCACTAATCTACGTAAGGACGCCACCAATCTTTGAAGGACGTCGCCAACATGCCACAACAATGACCACCTACTTACCTAGAAACGCTATCGTCCGCAGATTATAGGATGTCTCGACCCAAACGCATCCAAACTCAATCAACCATCATTATCAGCCCTTACCAGATTAATTCCGACATCAAGAAACGACTCGTCAAAGTTTCAAAAAATTGGAAACCATCACGAAAAAAAGAAAAACAAATGCTCAAACCGACAAAACGTCTTAACCCAAACGCATTCAAACTCAATCATCCGCTATTATCAGCCGTTATCGGCTCAATTCCGGCATCAAGAAACGACGCGTCAAAGTTTTTAGAAATTTGGAAAGCATCACGAAAAAGAGAAAAAGAAAACGCTGAACCTGATCGATCGCCTTGACCCAAACGAATCCAAACTTCATCAACCGTCATTATCAACTCTCATCAGCTTAATTCCGACATCAAGAAACGATCCGTCAAGGTTTTTGAAAAACTGGAAACCATTACGAAAAAAAAAAGAGAAAAAGAAAACGGTCGCTTCGACGAGGAAGCGTAAAAATTGATTAGGTATGATATCCAGCAACGAGACTCCCATCCGAGTCTGGCATACGTTATTTCGCGAGTGCCTTTTCCCACATGTTTCCATACAGCATACACAAACGCGTTTTAATGCCGTACCCCCGTATACGCAAGCCGCGCACGATCGCTCGCTTACGTAATCCCCTTTCCCATTTACATCTTCTCTACCCGGTGCAATTGAGAAAAAGGATTCACGCGAGATATACGTAGGCTCTCCGGCAGCGCTCCGTGTGTACCCTTCATAGGTCACACGGCGGCCGAGATACCACTAACAGCTTTTACCTATACCGCTTGGCACGAAGCCCGTCTGCATTGCGAGAGAGTAAGTCGGGGGCGTGAACTCCGGCGCTTATTCAATCCGGGCGCCGAGAAAGAAGATCCCGTTGCGAGACACCTATCAAATACCCACACGATTGGTGACAGAACGAAAAGGCTCCCACCCTTGGAATCCCCATATTTCCAAACCTGTGTCTTATTAATTTCATGCTGATTGTGATAGGACGCAAAGGGTTGTGATAGAGCGACGAAAACTGGTAAATATCGATCAATTGGATAATCCGATCAATTGGGCGATGATCAGAACTCTAACATCGTAAAGCTCTGTTCTACCGCTACAAGCAAACTTGGATGATGTTATCATTCTCCATTCAGTAGTAAAAATGTATACGGATTTTGTTATTTTTTTTCTCAAACGATTTCGGGCGGTTTAATTGGTGGTCCGAGCTAGTTTCAATTTTAAAAAATTATTTTGTGTGGCGGGGAGGGATTATCAGAATACTGCGTTCGAACACTTTGGATGTCGCTGGTTCGATCGATTGAAAATGTTAAATGATTTTTATAGAGTTCATAACGGAAAATTTGATACGGTTCGATGTGGCTTTCTGATTATTTGTGGGTATCGCAAAATCGTTTAATATCAATGATTTTCTACATCTGGCCGATTTTTCTCATCACGCTAGAATTATTGATCTGTAACATTCATCACCATGTGCGAAATTATCCCGAAATGTACGTGCTCGGAAGTTGACCTGGCAATTAATAGCTTTCTAATCAACTTATCGAAATCTCTCTATAAAAGTGATATCAAACTTTTCTATTATTACAAAACGATAAATCCGTCTGAAATAAATCAATCGCAGCTAGACCAAAGGACTCGCGAAACATGTTTGAAATTCGATATTTATGGATTAAAGATAATCCGATTGATCAATTTTCTCTAATTTTGGGGTTAATGCAAAAAAAAATAAAAATATCGATCGTGTGCTGTACGAGAATTTGAAATCCATGCTTGGATGGCCATTATCATCATGAGGTCTATCCATGTCTTCTTTCGTGACGCAAGAGCTCTGGTACTTTTGTGATTCATATGGATTTCTCGTTTCCCTCAACGGCAACAGGTCTTTCGTACTGCCGTTTCGATGATTATCGTAACGAGCTCTGGCAATTCCGCGGTTGAAAAAAAAAAAAAATAGAAAAAAAATCGTAGGAAGCATAATATACGAGTTTCCTGTTTCGCCGGATCGTCGTTGATTCGAGATGAAGATACTGTTATGTCATAGAGGAAACTCTCGTGTTGGTCCCCGCGCTGGTCTCCTTAACGAATTACCTATGTATATCGTGGAGCCAAAAGCTGAATAGCTCGGAGACTACGGAACGTCCGTTCCGCGGATTATTATGCCTTATGCTACATGTACGTCTATACGTACCGCCTACGACATAACCTTTACGGAAGGCGAAAGAAGGTGCGCTCCATCGCATTCAACGCGGCATCACTGGTATATACGCGAACGCGACTAATATATAGCCAGTATCCATACTCCGCTACCAGAATGTGAGCGTTCACATTCGTACGTTACAGTCGAGGTTCGCAGAACGTCCGTTTACTTGGAAGCGTGCAGGGCTCCCCGGAACGTAGGAAACTGCAGAGGAAAAATTGGAATGGAAGGCCAGAAGTGGATTGGGCTTAGAGATTGTTTGATCCAGTATGTGTGCTGATACTGTACTCGGAGAACCCTTGATCGTCCAAGTTGAAGGTCGCTCCAAACTGAAAAAATCCGCTTTCGACTGACAGGAAAAATCTGTATTGGGCTTGATAGTAATCATCTACATTGACGCAGTCTTTTGGATTGTAACAATTGGAGAACTTTGGCTTGTTCGAAGTATACTTCGTTATTCAGGTTAAGGATTGATCCAGATGGGAAAAACCGATAATTGAAGAAAACTGTACAGCACTGCTGAAACAGGATCAGCTTATCTTGGACCTACCGATTCGCGATATCAACCATTAGCCTTATCGCGATAACAATCCAATTTAATCAAAGGAATGCGAAGATCAGCTGTCTCGGATACGAGTGACAATACGGGGTTTATGATACAAGAACCTTCCACTTTCGCGAGATCACGTTTCCTCGACTTACGAGGGATTGGACTGTCAATACGTAACGCTCGAGGCCTCCTTGGTATAAGTGTATATACCGAATCGGTACATACCCCCGCTCTAGGCGAGCGGGGCCCCGTGGACTCGCCGCTTCGACTTCCGTGTGACCGGGAGGCCCCCGAGGGCCAAACGGCCCGAGCGTTTGCGACACGACCAATTTCCTCGATTTTAATTGCCAGCTCTGGCGTATCGGCCAATGGTAGTGGTAGTGCACGTACACGCGGTGGCACATACAGAAAAACAGGTGCGCGTGTGTGTTTGCGCGGTATAGAGAGAACGTTGGGGCCCCTTCGGCACTCGGACGAACCGCGCACATCACGTTTTGCTCGATCCAGCTTGGCCCCTGCTGTGGCTCGCGCACTTCTTGCCATGTTAGGCCATAACGGTATACAAGGATCCCTCCTCTTCCCTCTCACGTTTGCGCTTCTGATCGCTGCTGGGCGCGCTTTTGCCAACCGGTAGTCCTCTTTCTCCTCTTCATCGTCATCTTTCTCCTCCTCCTCTTCTTCTTCGTCTCCTCCTCCTCCTCCTCCTTCTCCTTCTTTTCTTCTTCTACTTCTTCTTCTACCATCTCGAAATCCACAATCGGCCTGAGGCTGCGCTCTCTGCAGCTCAGTATCCAACGTACACGCGTGTGCGATATGCCCTCGCATATGCACGTAAAAGCTACACAGCATATTCATAGAGTTCCTGAGACTGGAACGTACCACGGGGCAAAACCGAAGCTCCGTTAACACGCTCACTACTGTAAGTTCCTCGCTGAGACTGCCTTTTGCAATTACCTTTGACGCAATAGTCGCGCACTCGCCATCCGAAGAGAGCCTCTCCGTTGACTCTCCTCCGGTGTTGTTCACCCGATCATTCTCGCTTTCTCTCCAACCCGGTTGATCCGCACGATCCCCACGCTAGGCACGATACAGGAACGAGAATGACTCTATCGTTCGCTCTCACGAAACAAAGAACTGAGATGACGATGAATCTTGAGAGGGATCGATGAAACTGCCTGATATATCAGGCGACTACGGTCATGTGGAGCTGATATTGTTGACGCGGATACACTTAGTTTGGGTTTGATGAACGTTTCAATGAAAAACCCTAATTGTTCTTGTAATTGGAGCTATGGTAGCACTTTTGCGCATCTTCCAAGCTCTAAAATTATTTGTTTTTTTCGTACCTGCAGAAAAAGTGGGTTTTCATCCAACCGATGGATCTTCCCAGCTCGATTCAAAGCGCATACTGAAATATCAGGTAAAAATGATTGACAAACTTTTCGAAATATCGAAAAACGACTAGTGTTTTGGACGCCAATCTTACATCTCGTAATTAGCTGACTCAATTTTTAGTTCTCCGGGTGACTCATTAGCTATCAGTGATTCAGTAAATTTCTTTTCATTCGCTTATCGTAATTAAGCTTCGCGAGCTAATATTTGAACCTGAAGATTTTGATCTTGATTTTATGTTCGGTTGATGCCATCTAACTCGTTATCGTCTCATTATTATTACCATCGTGCACTCTTCTTCTCCCTCCCTTATTCTTTTTGATCTCTCTCTCTCTCTCTCTCTCTCTCTTTCTCTCGTATTCCTCTCAACGTCGTGGGTTTTTACGTCTCGATTGCCGATTTATCTGAAGCTTCGATCGCGATCGGGCGCCCGCGCGCGCCATTTCCGGTTCGCCGTCCTCGTTTTTTCGGCGAAATTTATGTACCCGGCGATACGCGTCCCGCTTCACAAAATCATGCTCGGAGGGAGAGCGAGTGAGGGCTCGTAACAAGCCATCGCTTACATCACGTTGAAGCGGGGCAGTATGATTGCCTGTGATATTTGCTGATGATCATCATGCACGCCGGCCATCGTTGAGACCGGCCAATTCGCAAAGACTCGCATGGGCGAAGGAAGAAAGCGGATACGTGGCGGACGACGAGAGAGACATCGACGAGGTGCGTTTCCATGGCCCGAAAGTCTGGCTACCACGCGATGTTACATCAGGCAACGCGTTCGATGCGAATGCGATCAAATTTACGGCTCATACGTATCACGGCAGTTTTCAACATTGGAAGGAGAAATTTCATCCGTGAGAAAACATTTTTGTAGATCGTAAGATCCACCGTGATGATCTTTTGAGTATCGGCTTTTATCGAGGGTTTTGGGTTTTTATTTTTTGTGTATCACTTTGGGTAGTGTTTGATCTTCGAGTTTGTTTCAGTTTTGGTTTTGATCTTTTGGAGATTTTGGTATTGGGGTTCGATCGTTCAGGAGATTTGAGCTTTGGCTTTTTATTTTTTGAGTATCTCTTTGGGTAGCTTTTCATCCTTTGAGATATGGTCCTTGATCTTTTGGGTATAGGCTTTCGAACTATCAGAGGATTTAGGTGTTCATATTCCGAGTACCGACCTTTGATCTTCCAAGTATTCATCATTGATCTTTTGAGTCTTGGTAACCGATTTTTTGGATTTTTAGTTTTCATCTTTTGGATCTAATAGGTTCAAACGATCAAGGATCAAGCTTCCGTAAAAATGTGTGTTTTCAGTAACGTCAGAAAAATAAAATGTTCACTCATAAAAAATACAAAATCCGAGGGAATAAAAAATCCGTAGTTGTCGAGGAAATCCAACACAAGCTAATGATCGAATTAGTATTCCGATTTTAATGAGGGACTACTAATAACCATAGTTACGTTATCATTACACGTTAAACGGGCACAGGTTACTGACGAAGTATTTTTGTCACGTAAGGGCCGCGTGAAACTAGCCGATAAATAATAACCAGACCCCCTCTTCGAGCCACGTAACCAGCGAAGAGTTCAAATACGCATACGCACACGGGACGATCATCCCGGATGGCCGTTTTGTGAGAACCTGGACGGTACGTGCGGACAAGCTAATGCACAACAACCCGTGTATCGTTCAATTGCCCGTTGTACCGTATGCGAGAGCTTTTACATGACATTGTTATTATGTTCATGCGACACCTCTCTTCGTGACTGGAGGTGCAAATGCGATGAACACATCGGACATTGTCTTCCATGCCCCGCCCTTTTTTAAGTTTACCTGATTGGCCTATTTTAGTAATATGTCCGATCGGGTAGTTGCATCTCTCTGTTGTTGAATTATTAATGGTATCCTCGTGAACGACACTTGCGATCATCATGGATTATTATTCGAACGGTCATGGATGTTCGTTCCGATTCTTATAAATGATCATTTCGATCGCAGTTGCTGATCAGCCAATCCGTACCAACCGTCACTCAATGATTACGATCAATCATTCCGAATGATCACTGTATAATTCATACGAATAACCCAAACGTACGAAGATCACTCCAACGTCATGATGATCATTCGTACCTTATAAATGACCACTCAGTTTCCTCTTGATGATCGATCAATCGCCTTCATAACCATCCAATCCTTATGATGATTATCCAAATGTCATTGATCATCATCCAATCACCACGATGACCATTCAGCTTTCACTGATGATCACTAAATCCCCATGACGACCGCCCAACCTTCCTGATAACCGTTCAATCCTCACGATAGCCATCCAATCCTCACGTGGATCATCCAATCCACATCGGCGCTCGCTTCGATCTAATTTCGTAATTCAACGCGTTTATCATGATGGCCGAATCTCCGACATTCTCGAAACCCTCCGACTTACGAAATTGAATCGACGGCTCGCCATATTTGTCCATTCGGATAAATACTCAGACGTTCACCTCCGGTCACTCCCAGCCACCGTTCCGCTTCGAGCGAACGTCCAATCAAGGTGTTTGTTTACCGAGAGTGCGAATCTCTGGTTGATGCACGACCGTACGAATCATCACGACCGCGATCAACCTTCGAGTTTCGTTCCCCGGTTGTGGCGGATGTCTTGAGGTCGGATGGAGGTCGTTCACAGCGTTTAACAAAGTCGCGCGCGCGCGCCGCACCCTGAAGATATCGGGGTCTGAAGTACCTGACATGCCTCGGAATAATGTGAGGAAAAAGCTGAAGTATAAAAAACGGCCATAGTGGGGGGATACGTCTTCGTGGTATTAGTGCGGAGGTGAATGACGCGAGGGAATCGGAGCTCAACCGCAGTCATTTGTAATGGTCGTTGTCGTTGGGAAGAGGGCTCACGAAACCTCGTATAGATAGCTCATTGTTGCACTCGTGTGAGTTTGGTAACGTATCAAACCAAACTATGAATTCGAATCACGTTCAGAACGCTCTTGTAATACTTGGAACGGGGAGACCCACCCGGCATACGCTCAACGCATTACGAGCTAGTTCGCGTCTTCAGCGTGAAACTCTGGAATCTCTATCCGTCTCTTTTTATCACTGGTAACCGGCGATCCCCCTCCCCTCACCCGACCCTCTTACCAGCAGCGATTGAACGAGACGTGATTGAAACGGAAGAATTATGACTGACCGTAACACATATTCGCTGTCATACGTGCTGGTGCAACGCCGAGTGGCATAGACCCGGTCATTGGGAGCTATAAACCATCTGTACGGTCATCGCATGGAAAACGAAGTGGAAGAGTCAACTATGCCTTGAACTACCAGCTGTCCTTGATTACTTCGAGCAAACAAGCGGTCCGAAAAATCTATCGAAGCGTTCGATACTCCGTGATAAAATCAGAACTGGAGAAATCCCGGTAACTAATTACAATACTATCCGTAGCTCGATCAAGAACCAAGGTCAAGTAATGATTGGTCACCTGGTGATGCAATTGACTAATTCAATTTTCGTTTTTCTTTTTTATGTTTTTAATTGGGATTTTATAATTGGGTGCAATCTTGGAGCAAGCTCGAAAATTGACATTTTCGTCGAATATTATTTATCAATTTTCACAGTTTATTCAATTATTTTTTAATATCGACGAATAACAAAAGTTATCCGTTTTCATATAGTTTTATATATGATTTTCTTCGGAAACTAAATAGTCAGCGTTAGATATAGTTTTATGCCTTTTTTTTTTCATTTTGGATGTGCGTGATATTTTTTTATTTCGGGAATAAATGGACACCCTTAGCTTAATTTTTCGCCCTAACCAGGCTATCGTGTTTTACCTTGATCAAGCCTTCATTTTCCCTCTTATCGAGACTTTATTTTCACCCTGATCAAAAGTAAACCTAACATTGCTTTTCAAAAATGATGAGGGGATGATCGATAATACTCATTAATTTTGAAAAAAGCAATTAAAAGTCCTGATTGAGTTTTTCTCATAGTCCGAACAAGATTTCTACTATGTTTGTCTAAATATCCATGTTTCCGATTTTTAGTTACTTTTTTCTAATTATCAAATCTTTCAGCAACTATGAAGCGGCGAAACCCACTTTTTTTAAATATGCAGGAATTATATATTTTATCGTAGCTTCTCCCACCGACCAGTCGCAAAAACGCAAAACATCCGTCCGATAAATCTGAGTACAAAGTTGATAGACCCCGATCGGAACAAAAACGATGCTCGGTAGTCCGGAAATGACGACTTACGAATACCCGCAGCCATATACACGATCCTCTATGAACTCGAGTATCGCGAGAGCCCAAAGTGAAAAAAAAAAAAGGGTAGTCCGGTAGCTCCGGAATCCTAGGTTGCTTTTTTGCTTCCTCTCATTCGCTTCTCCACTTGTAACGCAACGAGGAGAACAGGATATTAATTTTTTGCCAAGTTTCGCGGACTTTTTGCCCCCGGAGGAAATCGCTCTCGGTCGGGGAGGGGAAATCGCTATTGGCCGGCTGCTCTTACATTACACTCGATACAGGGCAACCGTGGAGGACGATTGAGAACGCGGTGGGACGGATACGAGATTCTGACGAACGAGAGCGAGCGAGATGATCCCGGAGCGCTTATTTCCCTCACCCTCGTTGCGAACGACTTGCGAGCTCGCTGCCATCCGAACCGTGTTCAACGAGGCCTTAAGGGGGAATGCGATACAAAAAAATAGACCAGTGAATCTTCAAGAATTAATTGCATCGGGAAGTCGCCACCGGATGACGGCTCGGGTCTCGTTCCAAGCAAGCGAAAGTGGCGATGCACCCAAAAATACCGGAAATGGGCTAAAAAGTGAAAAAGTGATTGGGAGATGTAAGAAAATGAACGTAAAACTGATCTGGAGATACACCTGATGATCTTACGATCGATCTGATGATGATAAACATGAAAAAGAACGAAGGAAGGAACGAACGTTGACACAGAATGTAAACCCAATGATTGAAAATTGATAATTAATTAAAAACAAATTTGGAGTAGAATCCGATGATTCCATGATCGTTCTGAGAATGATCAACAGAAAAGGGCAAAGGCCCTTTGAAAATGAAAGTTAAACAAATCTGGAGAAACGCCTGATGATTCTGTGATATATGTGATAGTGATGAACAGGAAAAAAGGCACAATAAAATTGATATTGGGTTTGCAACGAATCTGCGGTAGAATCTGATGGTTTTATGTTCTATATGATGATGATAAATAAAAAATCATCAAGGGGATTTTGGAAATTGATGTAAAACGTATTTGGATCAGAACCTGATAAATTCTATGTTCCATCTGACGTAAATACGTAAGTAAAATTGGAAAGGGTAATTGAAAATGAATGTGAATTTAATCTGGACCAGGATCTGATAATTCTGCGACCTATCTAATAATAAATAGGGAAAGGGGCGAAAGAACGATGGAACGGAATGTAAAACACGTTTGGAGGCAAATCTAATGATTCTGCGATCTTTTTGATGATGATCGTAAAATAAATCTGGAGTAGAATCTGATGATTCGTTGGGTAACGAATACTTTTGAGTATAACGGTACGTTCGGCATTTCGTGCCCACGAAGTTCCTGTTATTATTATGACGGCAATGCCTTTTCAAGAGTGGAGAGAGGGAGAGAAAGCGCTCGAGGCATGAATCTATGCGGAGGATACTTTGCAAGACCTCCGGAGCTGGTGGTTTCCGGCAGCATCGGTTCATCTCCCCTTCACCGTCTTTCTCCATCTCTCTCTCTCTCTCTCTCTTCGTCTCCCGCGCTTATCCATAATGCGAAACATTCCTGCAAGGCTTATCCGTTTAGTTTTCTCGTAAATCTGCAATATCCGTAGCGAAATGAGAACATTTCGCCTCGTAGAAGCCAGGAACTGGTGAAGAGCCGAAAAAAAAAAGGGAAATAAACGTCCGAAGTGCGTACGGTTTCTCGTACTGGCGTGTACGGTGCACCTGAAATAATTTTACGTCCGCGTTTGATAACAGGAAATTGTACGTTTCCGGTGGCTCTTCTGCCCTCGACTCACCGACCCAACTTCCATCACGAGCTCTCCTCAAACTGTCACGACTGACCAAGTTTCTTTCGCTTACGGTTATTTGACAGCGAAAACACCCGCGTTTGTACCATTCTGTAAATTAGTGGAATTCACGATCGTCGAACGTCCGGGGGCAAAAAAAAAAAGTCCTTTAATTTCAGAAAAATACACGATGGCCTACGAAAAATTGGATTTTCCGGGGTACGTGAAAAGTTGCAATTGTGACGTTTAACAATGACTGACAGCGGAGCTCGTTATTCTGCAATAACGTTTCAGCCCTGGCACTTCGAGACTTCCTAAGTGGGTCGAGAACGGATGATCTATGATCCAGTAACGTTACTACTTTCTTCCGTAACTCTACCTGAAGATGAACTGCGCGTTAAAAGCCCGTCTTTTGACGCTGTCTACTCGTTTAATGTATTTGCTCTCAATACGTCGAATTACGTTACAAATACAGATCATTTATGGGTTTAATGTATACTCAGGCCCGGCGTTTCCTTCCACAAGATTATGGTAAACGTGTTCATTCTCAAAAGACTGGTGAAGAATTAGCTCTGTGATGAACGGAGGGGGAACCACTGAGAAAATTCGAAAATATTGAATCGTCAACATTATCAGACGAAGACGATGTCTATAAACGTTTGCAATCAACAGCAAAAATTTCCGAGCGAACGAAAGACAATAAACTAGAAAAATAGGGCTAAGTGATTTTGCCGCATGACTTTGTTGAACATTGCAAATGAAAAACGGAATTTGAAGAATGAGCGCTTCTCCGAAATTTGCGCCAATTTCCACACATTGCGAGATATTCTCGAAATCGTAAACAATTACCTACAAATTGTAGATTTCCATGGATTTATCGAAAAGTATAACTGAATCGAGTGACCGAGGTGCCAAAATCTGTGTTCTGTATATTGCTACGCTTTTCTCCTGTCCAAGTCCGTGACATTAGCCAAACTTTTGATTTTACATTGATTACCATCACTGTCCCGCATGGTAACACGATCTACTTGTTATTTCATTGATTCAAGCGGTTCGATAAGAAGACAGCCATTCGCCTATCAATTTGACATTGCCAGATTAAATTTGACGAAATCCTGAAGAACCGTTTAAGAAATCCGTGGGTATCTACTATCTCAATCTGCCATATCGACCGAGCCAGTGTGAAGTCCTTTCTTAAAAGCACTCGAATGAGAACTATTACCCAGCCACCCTCTTTGGCAGACTTAGCTTCATTAGGATCGTCACTTGCCACGAACGATGTCCCAAACACTCCACAACGCCTCATCGATTTCGAGGAAGCACAGAAATAACAGCTAGAATCGATCGCCTCGATTGTCAACTTTTTTTTGTACAGCCATAATTACCAAAAAATAGGGAAAAACGTTCGCAGATCGAAAAAATGACAATCCCATATCCTATTTTCAACCACGTTTACCCAACGAATGATCGCTTTCAAAAAATCTAATTTTCATGCTAAAAATTGTTACAAGTGCACTTCGAATTCTCATGTCGATGAAACGTTCCATATCGGTCACATCCGCCACTTTTTTTGAAGACGGTGCCGCAAGTCAAATATCTTTAAAATCAGCGCTCCACCTGTACAATCCGACCAGCGAATACACACAGATTTGCGTGTACGTATGAGATGCGCATTTGCATGAATTTTCTACCACCGGGAGATATTGTCTCAGCGTGGCATAGGGAGAGGAGCCCAGGAACTGTGCGCGCTTTCGTTACTATATATCCGCGTGCTGCTCTCTCGCCTCGGGCCCCGCTCGTTAATATTCATGCCGCATTACTTCCTGTTACGTACTCGACCATACACTTACGGGGCGCATGTATATATTTATATATATATATACGCGCACACACACGAATATATCTCGGTGTATATTCGTCGCACCGCGCAACTCTTGGCGCGATGAGCTGCGGGGAGAAAACCGTGAAGAGGAATCCACCACGAAGGGACGCATACACGTTAAACAAATGCGATGTACGTGCCCAAGAGAGTGTCGATTATTTAAAAATGTAGAGAAATGGGCTAATGAGGGAGGCTCGAATACTAATAGCCCAGTAAAGTGGACGAAAATAATTTTATTAGTAAAAATTAGGTGGGAAACCGGAAAGTAATATAAATTAATATAATTGTTAATATAATTAAATAGAAATTAATATCGATTATAATATTGGAATGAAAGGGATTATTGTTTTTAATATCTATGAATTTATCTTTGATAATTTTTTCTTGCTGTTTTTCAATCGCACTCCAAAGTACCTTTGATGAAGAATTAAATATTTTTGTAGATCGAAAATCAAAAGATCGGGACGTGATGTTTTCTTACATAAAAAAATCGGGCTGTACTTCCGAAAAGCGGAAACCGAATTTCGATCTCAAATTTGGCATTCGTCGTTCTTTCAATATTTAAAGAGACTACTGGAAAAGATTTTTGGCAACTCGCAATAGGTTTTGCGATATGAGATTTCAACGTTTTTAGTGGAGTTCCGAAAAGCTCATCTGATCGATCTGAAATCGTTTAAAAATCAATATCTCGAAAACTATGACGTGTATCCAAAAATCCTTTCAAGGGATCTCGTAAAATATTAAAAGAAAGGCCTATTCCAAATTTCAGATCAAAATTCCGTTTCCGATTTTCGGAAGGCAATCCTTACATAGAAATTAAAAATGAAATGTTTTGTTTTTCTAAAAATCGATATATACGCTTTCATAAAAATCAAACGTTTTTCCATCGAAAATCGAAGGTTTTCTTTCGCAAACAATGAATATTAAAAAAAAAATCGAAATTCAAATATTTTCTTTAATGAAAATCCAAAGGTTTGTTAATCGAGAATAAAAATTTGAATAAAAAGAAAACCAAAGCTTGTAACGTTGGACAAACGAACGTTTTTTTATCCAAGACTCGTAATATTGGGAACAAAAATTATTAAAAAATCTTCTCGCGCGTTTACACTTATACCATGAGAACATTTTTTTGGCTTTTTGCTTCATTGAATAATAACAAGTTCCTTGTTTATCGCGTCGCTGCACGTCGGAGAGAGCGGAGAGAGGGGGAAGCGAGAGCGAGGAAGAAGGAAGGAAGATTGTGGAAATCGAACGCGATGGACTACCCGCAATTACGATTCACGAACGCGTATACAAAGACGCGTAGCAACGACCTTCGAATCCGTTATTGCCTTTAATCGTGATCGCGTCGCGCGGTTCAAATACGCGCGTATCCCTTATACGCTCAACTATGCGTTTCCGCTCTACTGGGAATCTCCCAACTCCCGATAACTCCGATCACGCGACGCGATTCGATCACACTCCTAAACACAGTCGTACACTTTTCGGTGTGTACGACACGAAGTACACTCCTCGAAGATCCATTTGTAAAAATTCCCTACAGAGGCAAAGTCTTACGCGTCGAGCAATAAAAACAAATAAAATTACGATATAAATCCACTAACATTTCACGAAACTTGACGACATCTAGTCCATTTTCTCCTATTCTTGAATTTCTCCTATTCATCAATTCTATTCAATTTTTCTCTACCGATTTTTTTCCGTTTGACCTTTCGGGTGAAATGGTTAATATAAAAATGTTGGCTTATCATACGAACGTGGAATTAGTGACAAACTTGTTCGCCTCTTTTCGTACCCAGCAATAAGCGTTAGACCGTTTTTTTTTTTTTTTTTTTCGGCGAAAAACATTTTGGAGTATAAGCAAAACGTTCGTTAAGATTAAAGTAAATAAAACGAGTTTGATTGTATTTAAAAAAATGCAATGAACCACGCGACTTCACTAACGCATCAGACTTGGTGTAAAAAGAGGAACAAAAATCGCGAGAACGCTGTAGTTAAAGCGAGCAAACTTGTACAGGATACAAAATGAGATCGAGTTGTTAAACCCCGAGGTGTCACTGGCCCGTTTATTATTTCACCTCGAAGGATAGCCCATCGTTGTGATTCGTCTTCGTTTTTCGTCTTCGCGGAGATTCGTCGTACCGAAAATACACCGCGACCAGACTGAAAGGTACCCCCACGTAATAATAGAGCGCCCAAAGACGAGGTTACCAGGCGATAACTAAATCAGGCTATATCCGATTAGCTTTAATCATTCGGCCCGACGAATAATCATACGGTGATCCACTTATTTCTCTTCGAATCGCCGATACGTACATCAGATCACGACGCTTATAACCGCGTGACATATATATGTACATACAAAGAAACCTATATTTTTGAGGACGTCCGTTCTCGCGGATAGTCCTCGAACGAGCCAATATCAGGTGAAAGCCAGTATCGGGTGCATTAGCGTAACCAGCACTTTTTTTACATGGCCGCGCGGAGGGCGGAAGAGTATCTGGAAGAGTTCAACGTCTAGTACGAAGGCTTTTTTTTGCTGCTTTTCCGACGATTTTTCAATTGACAAACTATTAAAATAAAATAATTTGTAAATTCTACATCACATTCATTAACATTTGAGCAAACTTTGTGAATTTTTGGAAGTCGATGCATCGAATATAATTGGAGATACTCCGCCCGCCAGAAACACATGTAACAAAAGAGGTGCTCGATCGCCAAACGGCGTTTTAATTGTGAGACTTGAGGCTCAACAGGGAACTAAAATAAAGTCAAAATTCCATGAAATAATACTTTTTACGCTTCGGAAAAGCAAATTCGATCCCTCGCACGTTTTTGGGATCTATTCGCCTGGTAAAACGAAAACTAACGAAGCAATCTTAATTATTTTAGTTCAATTTGTAGTTTCAGATGTATCAATGAAGCTGTACATATTTGAGCAGAAACATTTGAATACTTTTTAAGATATCGTGGCAAAAGTTTGAAACAAACGTGTTTTGAGAAAAACGCGTTTGAAAAATTATTGTATATACTTCAATATAAAAAAAATGGTCTCACCGTTAATCTGCTATCACTAGATCAGAATACATTCCTCGTTCAAAACCACAATAAACACGTTCCACGCTAAATTTGAATTACGCGTTACTGTCAAATTCACCTAACCGTTAGTGTCAAACTCGAATCTTCATTATCTTTCATCGCTTTGTTTCTGGAAACGAAAGAAGAAGCGTGCTCACTTCAGCTCTCATCCCCCTGACTACGCCAATGATCGTACAGGTATAACGGGTTCGACGTGCTCTTGATAGCCGATATGTACATGCGGAATGTGTAAGGTGTAATCGTATATCCGTTGTCGCGGGGCTAGTGACGAAGTTAACCCGGGGTCGTCGTCTCCTTCGACCCAGACAAGAAACGATCGAATTCATTCCTTCATTAATATTTTCAATCCCAATTGCCCGGCATTATACAACGCTTCGCAAATCCCAAAAAAGCCGTGTAACACATTGAAGCTTCGTGTACACTCGAAAAGTCCATGACACCTCGTACAATTTCAATCTCGTCGAAAATGTCAATTTTTTTTTCCATTCGATACGTAAAAACTCGTAGAATCGAACGGAACAAAATTAGATATGTGTATATCGCCGCGATCGTTCTATTATTTCGTAATGCATATACATGTATGTGTATATATATACAGTCTTGGTCAAAAGTTTCAGACGTCCCGGAATTTTCGTATTCGGACAGAAATCGTATTTCCCGGTGAAAAAAAAAAACATTATAAACCAATTTACTAAACTGCGTTTTGAAGAGGTCAAACTTAACTTCATTTCGCTCGTTTGTTTTTATTTCTACGATTTTCTTTACCGATGGTTCGTTCTTTTGAAATTACCGGTTTTCGACGATTTTTCAACTTCGCTAAATCACGTACTGGATTTTGAAAAATTGTGATCCCACTGTTTAACGATAAAATATTTGAAAAGGATACTTTCAGTTTTAGCTTATTTTTTTTTATTCCGATTTGTATCACCGAGTTATCAGGTTTTTTTTTAAATATTTAGTGAAGAAATTTTGGAAAAAAACATTCTAAGAAAATATATTGATTCAAATATAACAAAATACAACTCGTTCACTTCTTTGACTAAACAATATATACCTCATAGGATTTCAAGTTCCGGCTTTTCGAGAATCGGCCGTGTTACAAGAAAAAGTTAAATAACTGTTTAAAAAAAAATCACAAAAATTAAAAAAATTAATTAAACTAAACCTGATACCGTCTTTGAAAAAAATCTTATCGTTAAATGGCGAGATACCCGTGTTTTAAAGTCGAACACAAAATTTTTTAAATTACGAAAATCGTGAAGAAACATCATTTTCAAAATGAACTTCCGATTACAAAACGAACGGTAACGAAAAAATAAAGAAGCAAGTGAAGCTGGCTTTGCCATATTTCAAAACGTCGTTTGGTAAATTGGTCGTTTTGAAATATTTTTTCGTCGAGATATTCAATTTTTTTCTCCGGATAGAAAAATTACGGACTGTCTTTTGGCCAAGGCTGTATATATATAATATGCGTTCGTGTCTGTGTTGAAAAATAACAAAACGGTCAATCGACATACGCCGGCACACTCCGAGACTTTCCTGCATTTATTTATAGGACTGTGAGGTTTTTGTCGATCATACGGTTTGATACCCGATGAATTATTTCGGCGACCGAGGAATCTGAGACTCCAATTCCAGGATCCAATATTTTCCCGGTAAATTATAGACTTTTTACGGATATTATTCGCACGTACAATAACAATAGTATTATCTTGTGGCAATGATTACTATTATTAAGGCGAAGTTATCATTCGTATCGATGAAAAATGCGAAATTTGTTTCATCTTTTCATATGAATCGAATACTTTAAATATTTAAAATACATGGGTGAAAGGATATTTGCATTTCTAAAGAATTAAAAAATTCACAACCTCCTGAGTGTAAGATCTAAAATACTTCAACGTGTGCTGACTAGAAACCAGGTAAGTAAAATGGCAAACGCGTTTTTCTGGAAACACCATTTTGCGGCACGCAGGGCACTCCACCGCTTCGATGAATTAACCGATTGACAAGTCTCGGCGCAATCGAAAGGAAATGTAATTTGCGGTCAGGAAGTGAATTTTTCCGGAACTCGTTTTAAAAATATCTTTAGCGTCCTTTGAAGTGAAACATAAAACGGTGGTAATACACTAGGCACAACAATTAGAGAATCAGGAAAAAATTTCGGCATTCTCACGTGGCTTTCATAAGACTATGACTAGGAAAATAATGGTCGTAAAGCAATTTAAAAAAAGCAAACTAAAGCCTGTTGTCTCTAATTTCGTTAAATTTATTTATTGGTAAAAATTTCTGAATAATCCTAATAGAGATCAGCAAAAGGAAAAAATTTGAAGTCTAGGCCATCTTTGGAAAGGTGCACGGGCTTGCGTCTATTTTTTTCAGTAATCTAGGCATGATGCGTGCTTAGCCGGATTTCTCTGTTTCCGCTTCCAAAAGTCGGAAACAGAGAACCGGCAGTCGCAAATCTGCAACCGGAAGTGACAAACCGGAAACCGGTTTAAATATTTAGTTTTTTTCTTTTCTCTTTGATTGACAATAACCCATGCTGATAAGCAAACGTGGATTAACCCACTGAACTTGTATCTCGTATCAAAAAGTTTAATGGAGCTCTCGTTGAGGTCCGAGGAAGAGGCGGAGGAAAGAATGACGGAAGAAAAACGTACGAACAATGTTAAATTAAATATTTATAAAAAAAAAGTTCTGCAGAACCTTAAAGTGCATAAATATCGGTAACAGTGTGCGCCTCCAAGCATATTTCTAGTTATCTATATCTATGTACACTCGTTTTTTTTTTTTTTGGACTCGTTCAAAAACTCGTTCCTAGAACGTAATTAATATTCAATGAATACGCTGAAAACTTAACCAATTATCAATTACTCTCAAAACGTAATTATGCTCAAAATTATTCTCAAAACCGGTTTGATTCCGTGAAAGATATCTTTCTACGACAAGCCTAACTGAATCTCAATGAATATTATCAAAACGTCAATGCTCCCCTAAGAATATTAAGATTTGGAAAACGATTTTTATTTTTCAACTTGTGCCGAAAAGTTCAAACGTGTGACTCAAAAACCTCGCGTGTGTGCGCATACGTGTGCTTTACGTAAACGACGTTTTATAACGTTTCCTTTTTTTCGCAAAAAGACTCGAAATCGACTGGAGATAAATTGTGAAAATGTCGAGACTCGAAAATCACACGGAATATCATCCGCCTTAATAGTGCAACGGAGTCTGCGGTATAATAAATTTATCCGCAATCGCGGAGCGTTTCCGCAATGAAACAGCGAGTCTGCCAGCTCCTCGTGCAAACACAATCACACGTGCACACACGCGCGAGGAAATAGACATTTCGAGAGCCGGAGCGAAAAAGAGAGCGATAAGAAGAACACGAGTGCAATTCAGGAATGCTTGTTTTGCTTCGTCTCGAATTACCGCTTTTACAAGGATGACACATCCCGGATAAACTTCCGGCGCGACAGCTGTCTCGGGGCGCGCTCGAACACCGCGAGACACTTCGCGAATTTCATCCCGAGCGATACACGAAACGAGCCAACGTTGCGACATCATTACTATTGATTTCTCCTTTTTTTCAATATAAAATCAAAATTTTCCAACGTTCCCTCAAGAGAAGTCTTGCCTCTTCATCCGGAGTTGACAACAGGACGAATATTCTTCCACAAAGATAACATCTTAAGTGTAATTTCGAATTCGCAATTACCTCTTCTGATCCTATATCCAGCGTACTTAATGCTAAGAGACATAAACCGAACATCAGAGTGACAATCGTGTCTTATGACGATTCGCAACGGAATTTTCGGTCTACAGGTGAAACGTCAAAATAACGGAAACACAGAAAACTCGAAATTTTCGATCGCGAAATTCGAAAGGTCCAAACACGATTGTTCTCGACAATCGTAAAGCTCGAACTGATCTTCGACGTCAACTCATTTCCACTGGAATAACGCGATTTGCAAGAGAGTACAAAAAAGTCGGAACATTGACGTTACAAAACAGATCAACTTTGGACAGTCCGTAACGAACTAATATATATGCATATATAAATATATATTATAAATATCATCATCCAACCGTGACAATATTTCGTGGCACGAGTAGTATCTAACTGAACAACGAATCGCACGAAACACAGTAGTGTAGAAAAAATAATTATCTTTACGTTGATAAACGTTCTTCTTGGATAAAATCATCTGAAAATGATGATGTCTCTATGATAATACCGTAATAACTCAAACTCAAAGTCAACACGTGATTTCATACGGACACGCTACCGACGGAATGTATAGGCACACTTTTCGCGTTTCTCCGACCGGAAGCTCTAACGAATAGTTCCAATATGTTTTCCTTCCACAACATTCGAATTCGTTTAATATTTCAATGGAAGTCTCTCCAGATATTTTTTTTAACCTCATAAAATTTGAATTCCAGATGAATTTTAAAAGCTACACTCCTGTCCTAAAAAAAGATAAGCCGTGATGGTTTCCAGGCAAACTGGCAGTGAGTTCGAGTAAAAATCATTATTTAAAAAAATATATATACATCATTTTTTTCAATGCATAAGACGCGCGTATTTACGTAAATTAAAAAATCACAAAAAACGTATGCTTTGAGACAAAAAATAAGCAGGGAAGAAAGAAGACTCGGTTTAAAAATTTGTTTTTCACTCGAGTCTCCAAATTTTCAATCCGTACGAAAATTCGCTAAGCGTACCCATATTTTCCGTGTAAAGTCCGGAGTTAACACAGCTAAGACTACCTATTCCACAGTCACGATGAAAAGACAATAAAAATACAACTTTGCTATGACTTTTCTTCGTCCTTAAAATAGAAATAATTTACTAACGAGATTATTAAAATAAGAAGGATTATAAAAATATACCGGAATCCGAAAAAGATCATTCGTTGCGATCGCGAAGTGGCGTGAGTGGTTTGAGGGGCGAGGATGCTGGTGTCGTGTAGGGACTCCTCGAGATCCCGTGAGAATGCAAATTCTCTTTTCCCTTGGCGGCGAACGAGCGTTTCTCCTCCGCTTTCAATTTCTCGATGGTCTTCGTCTGCTGATCTATAATATGCTTTCTCGTTTCCGCATCCTGCAAGCGGAAAGCACTCGATAATTCACTTTCGTTTAAGGGAATGACTAATACGTTCATAGTCACATCGAAATTTGAAAATCCAATTTCTCCCATACCATTCAACCGCTTGGAATGAAATTTATTGTGTGTACGCAGGGCGCTTGCTCTAAGAGGAACATGCTCGGAATTTACAAAAATTTTGAAACAATTGTGCAGATTGTGGTTACCATGGGAGAAATTGCGAGCTACCATCCATCGTATAGCGCTTTCACCAATTTTCCGAGCATAAGCCTCTGAAGCGGTGGAAAGTACATATTTCGAGCTTTGTTTCATCTATTTTGATGAAGAAGTGGCGGAGAAATTGGTGTTTGAAATTTTTGCATAAATGTGACAAAAATGTACCACCAGAGCTCAAAATCTTAACGACGGTCAAGAAAATTCAGATCAACGATTTTCTCACTGGCGGCGCAGCGGCTCGCATACTTTGTTTTCACCGATCGCGCTTGCATCCCTCTGAAGAATCAAAATATTTTTTTACTTGTCACTTGTCAGTTGTTAACTGCGCTAATTCGTAATCTCCATTGCTACGATAGCTACCGTAAGCTGCAGCAGAGAAAAATGTCCAAAAAATATTCTGGAGACGTTTTTTGCATTTTCCCAGTATAATTTTGTACTTTTGGCACAAACTTAGGCATTTTCGTAATCAGCAGAAAATTTACGATTTAATAGACCCTTTTAAGAGTTTAAAAACGGAAAAAAAAATGTCGACTTTCCCCGTCCACTTTTCCGAAATCTCAAAAATCACGATATTTCAAAAGGTCGTAGAGTGAGCTTCTCGTTGGTTATGGGGATTCATTTGGGGGGTTTGGAAAAGGTTTTTGCCTAACTTAAATAATGGCGTTTGATTCGTATCGATATCTCATATAGTTTTCCCGGAAAGTCCACTCGAAAAATCGAAAAAAAAGAGGCAAAGGGGTATGTATGGAAAAATTTGCGAAAATCGATGGTCCAACTTTAAAATTCTGCCAAAAATCAAAAAACCATCGGAATTCGATTATTAAAAAAGCATTTTGAAGGGAAAATCATAATGAAGAGATCCAGCGCAAAGTGGAGTACCAAATCCCAAAGGGAAAAAAGTTATCGATGATTTAGTGAAAAAATGTATTTTGCCCAAATATAAAAAAAAAATTTTGATTTTTAATATTTTTTTTATAGGTCCTTTACGATGTAATTTGATCCCCTGAACACGAATCAACCATTTATTTCCCCAAAAACCCAAAATTTCGAGGTAAAACCGTCAAAAATATATTTTAGAAACGTTTTTTACATTTCCCCAGTCTAATTTTATACTTTCGGCAAAAACTCGGGCATATTCGTAATCAGTGGAAAATTTCCGATCAAACACACCCTTTTAATACTTAAAAAACGAAAAAAAAAATTTTTTCGACCTCCCAGGCCCGTTTTCCCGAAATCTCAAAAATCACGATATTTCAAAAGGTCGTAGAGTGAGCTTCTCGTTGGTTATGGGGATTCAATTGGTGAGTTTGGAAAAGGTTTTTGCCTAACTTAGATAATGGCGTTGGATTCGTATCGATATCTCTTATAGTTTTCCCGGAATCTC
>JAPYZI010001238.1:0-59790 GCA_030523105.1 Ophioninae sp. A BG-2022a
AGTGGACTTTCCGGGAAAACTATAAGAGATATCGATACGAATCCAACGCCATTATTTAAGTTAGGCGAAAACCTTTTCCAAACCCTCCCAATGAATGTCTACAGCATATAAGGAGCTCACCCTACGACCTTTTGAAATTCCATGATTTTCAAGATTCTGGCAAAGTGGCCGGGGGGAAGCCGAAATTTTTTTTTTCCGTTTTTAACCTTTTACAAGGATGTATTTCATCGGAAATTTTCCGCTGATTACGAATCTGCACAAGTTTTTGCAGATGCGTAATCAGTTTTTCTATAAAAAAATAATTTTCCACGAAGCCATTATCAATTCTTTCACATTCATACATCTGCTGAACAAAGATGCAAAAAAAAAAAACAATTTTTCATAAAATCATTTCTATTAAAAGCAATAATAAAAAATCAATTATTAATTTTCATAAATTCATTGCCAAATATTGACCACACAAATTATTTATTTTTCTATTAAAAAAAATTATTTTCCACAAAACTATTATTATTAATTTTTCTACACATTCATACATTCGCGAAGAATAATTTTCCACGGCGAAAAAAGTAAACAAATTGAAGTATGAGGAACTTGCGTTGTTCAACGAGGCAGATATCAAGGCCAATATTGAGCCGGTTAGCTCGGTGATGATCCTTTCCGTCGCTTTTCAGACATTAGCAAAGTGACGTTTGATTGAAAATGACATGCAAATTGGACAAAGCGTTGCTGTCGTTGGGAGCTTCATCCGATGTTCAAAGACGAGAGACAACGATATGAGAGTCTTTATCTCGAGAACAACGCGAACAAGTGCACTTCTGTTGTGGGAAGTCGCTGATAATTTTCGAGAAAGTGTACAGCATGAGCGTCAAAAGATACGACATTAACCGGAAGGAAGAGGACAATAGTGCGGATGGGAAAGTCACCAGTGAACTCGGCTTCAACATCGTTATTACGAGTATATATATATAATTATATAAAATATAGTGGATATAGGAGATTCGGTCTTTTCGTCGAGCATTTTGTTTATTTTGCCCCGGAGGTCCAACATCAGATCGTAATTGAATCCCCGGCCCGGGCAATGCGTACGAAACCCTGTATCACCGAAATTTTATCATGAGCTCTTTGGAGTATCCTCGAACAAATTAGAAAAATATAAGTGAATTTTGAAAATTTCGAGCACATCATTCGCCTGATTTCATCCAAGATGTTTTATTTTATTTATTCCGAAATATTAATATTTTATACTTCCAACTAATCCAAATAAAATGTTTATAGGACTTTATTTATTTGATTATTTAAATATAGGACGTTAATAGGACTATATTTATTTGGTTGGTTTAAGCATTATTTTATCTGGTTGAATAGCGTTTTATTTGGAGCTGTAAATATTAAAGTACAATAACAAAAATTTGTATAAATATATACTAACTAGGATAACTGTTATTGGACTTTGAGTAAACAAAACGAAAATGTCAAAAATAATCTTAAATTTATTATTAAATTCAATTTATTAATAAATGAACTTAATAATTTATTAATTAATGAACTTAAAATTATTAATGAACGAACATTGGAAAAATTTCTGAACTTTTTTACGATTTGAAGAATAGCCGTTTTTTATACAACAATAATGCTCGAATTATTCTAAAAAAAATTAAACAAGCAATTTAGTAGTTGTAAATATTTTTTAAAAATTATTTGGACCAAACACACACTTCACTCAGATGTACCCTCTTAAGGGGTGTTATTGCTCGCGAGGAAAATTAGTGAAAATCAACTTACACGAAATCAACCAATCGATGTATAAAGGTTCACAGCTTAATTAGAAATATCCATGTTGCATGAGGTAACCACTGTATTCCTCGCGTTCGTTCCCGACAGAAATTGCGACACGACTTCGTGGAAAAGGAAAATGAGAATTAATTATATCGAGGAAACGACTATGAGGGGGTTGGAGACAAGTGGTAAAATGGAAAGGCGATACATTATTGACAAAATGACGCCCTTTTTCTTTCGACGTGAGACGGGGAGAGAGGGAATTCCAATGACTCGAGGGAAAGCTCAAAGGGAATGGGGAAAAGGGCGGAGGCGCCTGACGGGTGTAAACTTTAATTACAATCGTCAGGTTTCTTTCCACTTTGAAATCGTGAAGAGAGTGTGAAAGTTCTGATCGCCGAGTGTAGCGATTGCACAGGTTGCTTCAAAAATATATTTATTTCAATTTTTACAACGCTACGATTTTTCGTACTTTTGTGAAAAAAAAACCTTTCAATTCTTACACATTTTCTCGTCGAGCAAGTTTTATTTTTACATCAATATAATTTAATTTCCATTCAATTCGATTTATTTTTCATTAATTTAAATCGTGATTTTTCAGATATCTAGTTTCCTCATAAAAAATTGATATTTAATTTAATTGAATATCGATTTATATTGTAATACGATTTATTTTCGTACAAATTTAATTAAATTAATTTTCACTTCATTTTCTTAATTCATTTTTCTCTGGTACGTACTTCCATATGAACATTTTTCGAAAGAATTTGGAAATATATTGTACCATAACGTTTTTTCGAAGTTAGGGACTGATCCTCAAAAACGAATTTTTTTTATGTTGATCAGCTTATAAAATCACCGAACGGTTTGCTAATCCCTGATTACGTCTGACCATACCGAAATCAGTTGAATTATTAATCACTAATTATATTTCATCAGACTGCAGTATGACTTTTCCGCCATTTTGAATTAGTACGTCGTATTCAACATGGACGATCTAGAGGTAATACCAGCAAAAAAAAAAAAACTTGTGCGATATCGATCGACGTGAGCGGAATTCCGCGAAAATATTGGGAACTTCTTGGCTCGACAGTGAGAACTCGGAATGTTGAATAGTTCTGGAAGCGTGATCAAAAATTCTCGCGAGTTGACGGTGTCGATGGGCGAGATTACGTAACTCCGGGTTGCCAATTAAAATTCCAATATCAGCGCTCGAGAAAACCTCCCGTTTGTATAATTACCAGAGATGTCCTCGATATCGCAGTAGGACTTCAGCGACTCTTCAAACTCTCGATAAAAGATGGTCGGATTATACAAAATCGTCGCACATATTTTTTATTCTCTACATTAAACGTGTCCACCAAATTTCTTCAAAACTCTTTCGATCTCCCAATACCCGTGGTGATCAAGGTCATTTTTGAATTGTTAAAAGGGCCATCGGATATTCTGTACGATTAGACAGATCGTAGGGATGGCCAATGATTTTTTAACCTGAATTTGACCACAACTTTGACCAACATTGATCAACCGCAAAAACACAACCTTCAATTTTCTACGTTTCCCCATATTAAAAAAAAATACTTTTTAAAAATACATGTAATAAATTTAAAAATATTTTTCAAAAATCAACCCAAACTCTAAACCCAACCCTATTTCTCAATTCAAAATCAACCCGAATCTTAACCTCCACTAACAACAAATCTAACCATAAATGTACTATTCCCCAAAATCGTCTCTTCGTTATTTGATTCATACACTACATATACGTATCAAGAATCAGTTTGCTAGATTTCAAGTAACCCAAAACACAAGCCTAAACCCAAACTACTAAGAAGCACAATCTTCCATCCGGCTTAGATTTACTTCCCCGCAAACGAAAAACCCAAACAAACCCAAACAGGGTTTAAAACTAAGAAGCACAACTGTCCTTTGAACTTGCCAAGGATTTTCGAGTTTCCAAAAACTCATGAAACCCAAACAAACCCTCAAAAAGAAAAGTGATGATTTATTTTTCAAGCTTTTCCTAGTTTCCCAAGTGTTTCTTAGTTCCACGGGTTTGGTCAAGTTTTCCATCATCCAAAACAATTACAGGTATGAATACAAGGTAGATTCTTCCCTATATCCCAAGGCCCGAAACATCTAAAAGGCACAATCTTCCGTCGCTATTTTTATCCATGTTTTTTCAACTGAAAATAAAACTCATACGTACACACACATACAAACATACACACACATATGTATATATATATATATATAAGTATATACTCAAGTAGGCAAGGCGAAACGATGATCCTATCGTCAGTCACGATTCTTAAGCGGAGATCGTGTGCCACGTCGATGGCGTATCTATCTCTGGCCTCTCTCTTTATTTCTCTCTCGCTAGCGTTATAAATTATTAATGCGCTACGCCAAGGGATCGGTTAGGTCCGTTGCCACAAATATATATATATGTGTATATATATATATCTCATCATATACACGTACACGCATAAAGCATACTATTTTTCACACCACACGCGGCCTTACCACACCCCCCGATAGGGGTACCCCGTTGCTTTCGTGCCAGAGCTTGGTACGCCAAGGATATATTTTCGCACGTGTGACTGCACGCGTGAAGAAGAGAGATGGCGAAAAAGAGGAGAAGGAAGTGGGTGGAGGTTGGGATTGGGAAGGGGTTGGTTAAAGAAGACGAGGGTGGAGGGAAAAGCCAGACCGGGGGAACGTTTAAACGAACTTGTGAATATGCTACGAGCTTGAGGGCAAAAAGCAGTATAGGCGGGCTGAAAAGCTGGGGTAAAAGCGAGCCACGCGTTTTTAACCTGGAAGAGAACGAAAGCTTCGTAATGGCGTTTGGAAAAGATATTGCCGATGGTGAAGCCAGTGACAGCCGATAAAATCTTATCGGCCATTAGCTCTGCTAGCTAAACTCGTACAGCTGGATCGCATGTTCGCTCAGGTAACATTCGCCAATGTGGTTTTTCAGTCCCCGATGGAGATCGTTGAAGCCTGCCGATTTTCTTTTTTTTTTCCTTTTCGTCCTGTTTTTCCGAGAATCAATTGGAATCGTCATTAACCCGGCAGGTTGCCGTGCGGTGAGGTTTGCAAAAAAGAAATTTGTACGTCTGATAATGGTTGATGCTCACTGTTTTAAATCGGCTGGATTTTATCCTGATGATCGCCGTGATTGAAGCTATTTGCTCTCTTTGCCGTTCATTCGTTTTGTTTGAATGTTAAAACGCAAGCTTTTCGCGGCAACGAGTGAATTGAAATCATCAAGATCTGACGGGTGCTTCTAGGCTGTTCCGTGTTCTTGATATTCCGATTATACGCTGCGGCGTATTGCGCGAACTTCTGGTGCTTCGGTCGTCTTTCCAGACCAAACTCTATCAACGTTTTCCATTAATAAAAAGAAGACAAAAAAAACACGCGCAAACATGCTCGGCCTGGATTGGCGATTCGCGTGATGGGGACTGCAAAGCGAGGCTGATGACACTCGTATGAGAGAATTGAATGGCATTGTCCGTCGAGAGAATTGAATTTCAATCGCGGCAGTGACGGATTTCTAGGTGGAGATTTGAGCCCAGAAGTCATCGGTTGCCATCAACTGGCATTTGTGAAAGGATGGTTCCTGAACGTTTCTTCTTTGTCAGTGATCAACCGTAATAAATAGAACCGGAAGCGTTAAAGCTAGAACCATGCCTTCAGCATCCCGAATCTGGCAACTGAATCTGCCGGGTTCTCTTTGTTCTCTTGATCTCGTTCTATACTTTATGCTCGCCATTTGACGATTCCTAAACTACATCCACTAGTGCTGCTACGGATCGGATCACGATTTTTCTGCTTTCCATCGTTCCTTATTCATCTTTCCGTTTCATACGTCCGAAGCCAAGAATACGTGGTTTCTCATGTGGTCAGCATTTGTGACTCGTGGAGCGATTGGTCTCGACTCTCGTAATCCCTTCTCGTTTCTTCTTCGTCTCGATATATACCTAGCCTACAATCATTCAAAGTCACCGGATATATTTTATATCGCTCTACCAGTCTCAAATTTAGGGGCGATTGAATTCCGAATGAAACGACGCAGATATAAGAGATGGAGAGAGTAAGGAGATACCGGCGTATCGGTTGTCCAATTTTCATGGCTCTTCAACGATTGATTTTGTAACTCTGCTGATGGAATTCGTTGGAAACGTTGATTTCTAGATCCATTATTGGAACACAAGTCCAATTGGACCAACTGCCTGTAGGAATATTCAGGCACCTTCCAATTGCAGTGATTCGGCAAACTTGGCAGATCTTGAAGCCAACGCGATCCAAATGTCTCGACCAAATGATCACCAAAAAACGACCAACTTGCCAACCTGCTAGATGCACCATTTGCAACCTTCATATTTGCTACGTCGTGTATCTCAACCTACAAAGACTGGTAGAACCGTGATTCAGGTTCTACACATTTACCCAATTCTATTGGATAATGACATCATGGCTAACCCATACATTTCGCGATTACATCAACCGAGCTCACTGTATCGCTTGTATACCCGGTGGAATTAACGAGGTCATGAATTCGGCCATTTCTCACGTGTGTATTTACGCTCAAAAATCAAACATAGAAGCTCAGCCAACCCCACATTATAACGAGTCAACGAGCTCATTCCGGGAACAAGGGGATTTGTATAACACGAGAGGAGCGTGTGCACATGGCTAAAGATGGTACGAAAGGATTTCTCGTCGCTCCCTCAACAGCAAACGAACCTTGTAAATACATACACATGCAGAGAGCCAACTGCTGGGACTACATTGGAGGTTGTTATAGTCAATGTATTGCGGAGCGTTCAAACTCTAGAAAGTCGCTAATTGTACTTTGTACATACAGGGTGACCGGTGATTCGACCTATTCCTTGAAAGAGCTCATTCTAGACCTCATTTGTATCAAATAGAAATCGAGTAGTTACTGATTTATTATGGTTTTTCGATATTTTCTCAGAGGATCAGACTTGTCAGCAAAAACCAGTGAGTAAATAAAATATTGTTTTGTTTATTGGAGAATTATTATTTCTTTAGTAAATAACATATTATTTTATTTACTCGGAATATTCAATTTATACTTTTTTGAATGCTGACAAATTAATCAGAAATAAAATATCGTAAATAACGAATCTTTTATTTCTGAAAATATGCCATTTTTGTGTATCAATTTTTTGTTCAATGTGATTCATTTTTCAACTTTCAGAAAAGTATCAACCAAATATTCAGAAGGGGAGATTTTTTATCAAAATATTTTGTTAAGGCAAGACAATTTCTTAAAATCATAAAAGCATCATAACTCTGTAACTCCTAAATTTCAACGCTTCGTTGATCGGGCCCATCTGTCCTCTAAAACGACCCGTATAAATGACTAGGTCAAATTCCTGATGATCCTAGATTAAAGGGAGAACATTTCAAGCCCGTTAAATCAATAGAATATTAGCTACCGTCCGTCCAAAGGGATTCCTTAGAAATTCTCCAAAGGATAGTTGAAGTTAAGAGGGTATCCCAGAATGAACTTCCAATCTTTCTCCACCAATCAAAAGGGCGTACAGTCATAAGCTTGTGCAACCTTGATCAGGATAGCAAGGAGCTTTTGCGATCCCAGAAATTTAACGTCTTCAAAAACGCCGTTGCGTGGAATTATTTTGGCGGCGCAGCAAAGCTATCGTTGGTATACGTCAGGAGTCGGAGAAATGGAGTTCGTACTTGAGCAATTAAGACTCCCCAGGTTCTGTAATTGAAAGAGAATAGCGAAAGGGAAATAATCGAGGGTGAAGTACGAAAGAAGGGGAGGGGGAGGCCGGAAGACGAGAGAGAGAGAGAGAAAGTATGAAGGTGGTAACAGCAGGACTTAGTCTCAATGAAAGAATCGTCGACGACGTCAAGAACGAATAGGAAAGGAGCGCAGAATGAGAGTGCCGTTTGTGAAAAAAAAGAAGGGAGCATTTTTTTCACTCGTGGTAAAGAATTTACGACTGCCATTATTCGTCTTTCCATCGACCCCACGAAGCCGAGGAAGCGGAGGGAAAAGGGAGGGCTTCGTCTATACCCCTCCGCAACAGCGGTAATGGTCGTGCAAAGTTTATCCCTGTGTATCTCTCCCAAGCCGCTTGCCAACTGTTTTTTTCCCCTCTCAGCTCTAGCCCACTTTTCCGTCTTCGTATATCTCGCTCGTTTTCCCTTAACAGTTCCAATTTGCTCCTCACCTGTTCCCGAGCTCGTTGTCTCCTTCGCCACGCGCGTGGTTAGGGTTAAACGGTCTGCGGAAGCTCCAGTTGGCCCCGCAAAGTGTAGCAAATGGAGCCTCACCAACCAGACGTTTTTCTCTGTCTTGGGTATCATTCAGAGTAAGAACAATTGGCAACCCTAGATTTCGTACTTAATACTGGACAAATGGGACAGGACACCTTTCTGGGGTAATTTGATGATGCTAGGGGCTTTGATATTATACCAGGAAGTAACCATAGTTGTGCTCTTCTGCACAGCTTTCTGTAGAAAGATTCATCAGCTTTTAGGCTGGGATGTCTTCCGATTATGAAGTGGTATGAGAGAGAGAGAGAGGTATTTTTATTAGATCGGTCGCTCATTTCCACGTAAAGAAAACTCGAACGTCTGTATAAGGTATCTTTTATTCAGCGAAAATATTTCCGCTTTTTTCGATGACCTTTTGCCAGCTCTAATTGGACTCAATCAAGACTTTGGTTTCTTTCTCAATGCTGATTTCAAGTAATCCAGAACATTGTTGAATTTGAGCTGGAAAATGTCAAGAATGGATTTTCTTAACTCGACGCTGACCAGTGTTGTGTCAATTAAATTTCTGCACACAGCTGAAAGTCTTTTTTTGTCTTTTCACGTAATGGAAAATACAGAATATGGCTAAAACATTTTTTACTCGTGCGCGGTATTTATTAATTTTTTAATTTTTTTATTAAAAATTGGGCTAACTATTAAGCTTCAAGTAAACATGAAATAAAAGTGTAAAAATTGATGTTTTCAGGTAACGTGGAATGTGCTTGATTTACGTCAAAAAAATGTATTGAAATTAGAATACTGAAAACCGACCTAGCTTTCCAACCGACCCAATATTAGATGTGGAATATTAGATACCCTAAAACCTCATTGCGTTTTAATATCAGTTGTTGAAATTTTGCCCGATCGTCGTACCCTAGTCTTCCATCGTGCCTAGCCATAAATGACAGCTACGAAACGGCGTATTGGCCGATGCAGGGATTCGTGTCTTCTGAGATTAGTCCTCAATTTCTCTGAGCAGGAATTTTGATTGAAATATGTTTTGCCACGGTGTTTACCGACTACCGTGGATTTATCCGGTCAACCGTTATTAGCCCCCAGGACTGGGATCAGTTGCGCGGATAATATCCCCGGAAGTGATGGCCAGGAGGGGTGAGGAAGGCTGTAGCAAAGGGGATGAAGTAGCCTGCGGTTTCCTTCGGACTGATCGAGGGAGATTTTTATTAGGAGAGCGACCATTATTGTGCGTTACGAAGCCTGAGGATTGCTGTTGAGTTGTTCACCCGCCCGGGAAAAAGAAACATTCACGTCGAAATGAATTTCCTTCGTTTTCTCCTCGTTCGCACGACGTTTCCGACAAATGGCCGACCGAATGAACGTTTTGTTCGTTATATGGATATTAAAGTTCCTGGCAAATAAATGCTTCGACGGTCACTGGAAAAGACGGCTTAAAAAAGAAAAAGACAAAAAAAAGGGAAAAAGTATTCCTTCGCGATTGAGAGTATCAGGAAATCCAGCGATACCTCGACATCCCTGATTACAAAATCTTAGCAATTTCTTTTCTGTCCTGAGGGCCTCCGGAACTTGAAACTCCCTCTCGACTGGTGAACGGAGAAGGGAACGCCAATGTCTGAGCTTTCGGAGGGTCGTAACGAAAAGAGAGTAGAGCGTACAACTGCTGTTCGGTACACGCGGGGGTTGATTTCCGAGGGGTGCGATACGAGATGAGAGACTCTTCTCTCGTTTCCCTTCATTCGCCCCATCGTCTCTTACGTTCTCATCATCTACGAAATTTCAACCCTGAGGAATGAGATCCCAGGCGCAATAAGGAACCGCGCAAAGTTTCTGGGTTTCCCCGGAATGAATATAACCCTCAGTTCAAGCTCGACGAAATCGGCTATCCTTACAGGATCGATATATATGCTTTGGTAGCTTTCGAACAGACTACCCATGACGAAACCAAGAAAAACGTTGGTTCTTTCATGCTCGAAAGGTTTTTCAAACGAAAAACACGAAACGAAACGATTTTTCATCAGAAGAGCCAATGTATAGTGAAACACTGATTTTCTACTACTTTAACAGTTCATTTTTGAAAAATCCTCTTGAAATTCAAAAAAATGATTTATTGTTTATAACAAACCCAAAACGAAATTAGGATAATTAAACAGGGCTAGGATAATTGAACTGAATCGTGATCGTCGAGACCAACTGATCAGCTATGCCTTACAAGACCTTAAAAGAGCATAATCATATAAGAATATCAGGACCGATGTCCATTGTACATGCTGATCTAAAATAAAATACTTTTTTTTGGTACTAACCCAAACACTAATTTTAATACTCAAATTAACATTTTTACTGTCCTATTTAATATTAATTATTATCAAAGTTAAAAAATGGACAATAATAAAACAAATACAACTCATCAAAAATTCGGGGAAGAAAGTATCTCCGTCGATAAAGTAAATCATCACGATAAATAAACGAAGGGGGATTGAAAAAAAAATCTTGATCCAAAAAAAACGAGGTTTCACTATACTCCTAGACTTCTCGGCTTGTTCGAACGGGATTCAATTGTTTTATTATACAATCTTTCGTCCCTCTATCGGCTGATAGTTTCCCCAGGAGTTGTCGAAACTTCCGGTTTAGCCACCCTACGTTTCAGTATATCCTGTGCAAACAGATATATAATAGGGATGAATCTCGAGTTATCTTCGTTGAAGAACCGTTGTTCCACACTTCCGGAATCTCCAAGTTTTTCCTAGCCTCTCGGAGCCCTAGAAACATTCACGAGGTCGCATTTTTTTTTATAGCTTCATATAATAAAGCACGTATGAAGTACTTCGGAAGGGAGAGGGGGTAGGTCAGGCATTATAAGAGAGATCGATTTTTACGCTCGATTTTTCGCATCTAGTGTATACCTTTTTGCTCCGCCTGCGATGGGAATGGGCGCTTACCGGGTGCTCCAACGAGGCGCGAAAGAGGGAAGGGTACAGGTCGAGATATCGCGGACGTAAAAATCCCCTGTCGCATTTTAAGACCTTGGTGATGAGACACGTATACGCTTTTATTACTAAAGAGAAAAAAATAAAATTGTATCTCTTCGTGGCGTGGATATCCGAGTGAAAAAGTGCGCCTGCAATTTGACAGACGTAAATGGAAAATACCTCACACGAATTTGCGAAGCTCTCATTTTTTTTCCACGGTGCAGAAAGACGAAATAATGGATTGCAGAGGGGAAGTGATGTTGGGTAATTAGTTCGAACATCGTGTGATGATTTTGTAGAATTAGAGCAATATTAACATATTTATGTAAAATAAAATTGTATAATTTGATACAATATAAATGAAATAATATCATATAGATTAATATAATATAACAAATGTAATTATAAAAAATATAAGTAATGTAGGTATGTAATATACAATACATAAAAAATGTAATTTATTAAGCGACCAATATTTTGTGTTTTTTTTTCACGACAATTTATTAATAATTTCGGAACCTTACTTTCAAAGCAAATGAATTTGATTTTCCTTCTTTATCCTGAGCAGAGATGAATATGCTGCGATATTGTTCCTTTGTAATTTGTAATTTTCTCTTTTGACGATGAGCTCTCGGGAGTGCAGTTCGACATCATTAAAACGTATAGAGGTAATATTAATTTATAAAGAATTCACCGTGTTTGCAATTTTCCATTTTCCCATCACGAATACATTTCGAAACATTCTTGAAAAATATTTTCCATTAAAATATCAAATATTTTTTTAATCGTATCGCTGAAAGTCTTCTATTTACCCCTATTGTATTATCCGTACCCGATATCAGCAAATTCCATCTAAATTTAAAAACCCTGAATCCCTCACCATCAAGTAAATCAAGATCTACAAAACACCAACTGATTTCTCCTGAATGTTGCTCAGTTATCAGCGATTCTTTTTTCACCCCAAACATTCTACACGAATCTTGTTTTTATAGAGACTCGTGTTATTTGAATAGTCCAAACGATATGGATGTTCCTTTAGTCTTTCATATTGTTGAAGCAAACCCAAACGCGAACGGTGATATCGACATCCGTATCTAGATGCACCATTCATCGATAGTAAAAAAGCAACTATTATTCGTCCGCACCCATCGTACATTTGTCACGTATCGGAATAATAGGTAACCGTTGAAACATTGTGTCACAGTGAAAGAACAAAACAAAAAAAAAAAAAAAGCAACTACACCGTGCGAAAATAGCTTCAACTTTTCCGACGTGCTTCATTCGCGGTTGACGACCATTATGGCAGGGTTCTCGTTTTATTTATTTCCTCCACTTTTTTTTTTTTTTTTTATTGTCTTCTCGTTCTCGTTTTTCTGCATCCTCCGGGGAAAATGACGTTGGTGGGTACGTTAACCCCGGGGCGCATGCATTAGTACACGTGTACGTTTGTAGTCCGGGCTCCAGTCGGTGCACCCGTTATCTCGGTTTATATTAACTGTTACATTTTTCTCCGAAGCTCGACGGAGAATTCACTATGCACTTCCTGCCGGGAGATTAATTAGTCCGGTCGCCATAGTTCCCGATATAAACCAACGAAATGGCCAACCGGTCCCAATAGCCGCAACAGGATATTGCTGGAATTCGTGTATGCCCTGGGAGTTTTACCTACACCGATTCCGTTCACCGGAAGTTCCGTTCGTATACCCCCCCCCCCCTCTTTTTTTCTTCTTTTTATCCTACCTTTTTGTTTGTTTGTTTGTTTATAATAGCTGAACGTTTTTTCTTTCTTCCCCTTTCTCTTCGTATACTAGGGAACAACCATTTTCCTCGGATAAACGGTTTCGCTTGAATATGCATCAACCGAGCTATGTTTTTATTCCCGTGACATCGTTCATGGACGTGGTAACTCCAGTTTGGCAATTAACCACGATACTATCCCCTGTACCGGTTATCATTAGGTGAAAGAGCGATTTTGTAGGTTAACCAACGTTGAAATAAGTCAACGTCGGACTTGTTACAAATTTTTGTACGGGGTGATGGATTTCATTAGGATTATAAATGAAAAAAACTACTTTTATCAAATACCGATTTTAGGGAAATGTATCTAGAGATAATTCTGGTTGAATAAATTGTCCTGGATACGTCACATTGATTGTACACTGAGACAAAGTTATTTAAACGCTTGTTCAGCGAGAAATAATACTTTCGTAAATTTTTATTTCGATAAAGAATGTTTATCATTAGAGAAAAGTAAACAGAAACGAGAACCTTTCCACTTCAGGGAAATATCTCTTTGATGAACTTTCCATCATAAAATTGTGAAACTCCAGAGCCTGAAGGTTTTTGTAATCTAGAGGTTTATAAATATGACGAGGAGATTTATTATTATTACTAACTACAGGTTTAAGCACTTTGGCAAATCAAGCAAGGACATTGCCTAGTCGTCCTTCTCTAAATCGTCATGACACGCAGTAACGATATTTTGCATTTTCTAAACGTTTTTACTGTTACATGAAATTTGACTTTGAATTTATCCTAGCAGTCCAAATACACTACTCATTCGATGGCACACGTCCACGCGTTCAGCACGTGGCATGTTTAAAAAGTATTTCAAAATTTGATCTTATATTTTGCTGAGATTTGGAATCCTTAGAAATGAAGGTACGTATCTTCTGCTTTCCATTTGCTTCTGCAATCCAGCATTGAAATGGTTGACCTCAGCTGGTACGAGTCCTTTCTTGCAATGACGTTTTTGCCTCCACATTAGCTATAAATTGATCTCAAATTCCTATTTGTTTGGGTTTGTAGCTCTCTCTAGTTATTCAAGAGACTGAAAAACCTAGCAATTACAATTCCTCGATTGGAAACCTTCGATTCCATGATTTTCAATAATTCGAATCAAGTATTATTTCGCTCTACATTAATTTCCTTCAAAGATCGCGGTTGCGGAAATCCTCATGACCCCAACGCGCGAAAAGTTAGCAATTTGAAAGAATCACGTTCCACAGCGAAAGCTCGCGAACGTGGCGCATTTATAATTGGGTTTTGAAGGTGAAACCTCGTGGGTCCGAGAAAGGCAGATTCGGTTGTGCAAGCCAGGATAAAAAAGGATACAGCGATATAGGATCGCGATCAGAGGGGTCGACTGTACGTCCCTAGGCTTAATACCGTGGTCGGTGTTCATTGGTGCGTTGCTTTGAGGCATTCCCCTCGCAGCCATAATACGTCTCGGCAACAAAGGATATTTCTGTCCCCTTTCCCTCTTCTCCCTCGGGCGAATCGAAGAAGCGAAAAACCGGAAGCGAGGGTGCCGTGAGTCCATGCCGAAGATATCCTCGAGCCTCTGACTTCCGGTGGACGGGATATCTCTAGTCTGTTGCGGAGAAGCGAGAATTCGGAAACAGAATGTCGAGGGAGAACGTTGTGTATGACTACCCTTGAAAAGTCTCCAAAGGCCAAGTCGACCATACTATTTCAACTGAAAAATCCCAATGGCAAATTAGCCGAAGGCTTTTTTCGCTCTTTCCGTACTTGCTTTTTTTAATGCCACTTTTCCATGATGGCGGAGCTTCTAGTTATCCGTCTTCGGTTACTATCCATATTACCCCCTCCCTCTCCTTCTCACTGCCGCCCCCGCCATCTTGGTGAAGTCAGACATATTCCGCAGTCATTCGATATTCCAATTTTCCTCCTCGACTGTGTGCCTTCACGGGTGGACAATCAAACGGGCACATGGATCATCGGAGCGTAAGAAATTTCTTTCTCCTTTTATTTTTGTTTTTTTTTTGGTAACGGTACGATTGATATTGAACGACATCTCTTTCACTTATAGAACTACAGTTCGATCTTATTCGTCGAATGCCATCCCTGTGCAATCGATAGTAGATTTCCTCGTTTGGCTCCTATTGGCGAATAATGTGATCCGTTATACGTCCTCAAATGTATTATTGATGAACCGTGAAGAACAGTCTCGTTCGGAGATATTGAAGCAAATTAGCTTTCGTGATGAAAGGTAGAATGGAGAAACGAGCGTGGTAGAGAAACGTCGACGAGAAAAGTACATTGATGACTGCGTTATCGTACTTGCACGTGCATTCGATATTATATCTGACATCATTACGTGATGGTAATCCAAACAAATTGGACGAGATGAAAGTTGCCCCTCAGGGCGTGGGAAAAATGAATCATTTTTTAGTATCTCCATTGTGGATAAGACTGATAATTTGAAAAAAGTTGAATTTGAAAACATCCCTCCGGTAGTCTTTATCTTAAGTCGTTTCAGGGAGAAAGTAGCTTCCTCCAAATACAGTCCATCGTCTTCCTCTTCCTGTCCTCATTGGAGTCTTCTCATCCTGGTAAGGATACAGAGCTTTTCCGTAGTTTTCCCTAACAGGCCATTCGGTATGATTCACTACTCAATTCCAGATGTCGTATGATTACACGTGTACACTGTAGGGGAACTTGGGGCAAGATGAAAACACGGGCCAAGAGGAAATAAAAGTCTAGCTGGTAAACAGTGGGTGCGTGGGCAGCAATCGGTTTAAAAAAAAAGAAGGTGGTCCATTGTCCAAGTATCAACAATGGCGGAAACAAAGTTGAAACTCCTAAAACAATATCGATTTTTTTAACGAAACCTCTATTTCTTGGTAGAGTTGATTGTCATTCAAATTTATTTGAGTCGCTGATAATGATGAGAGACAGTTGAATAAATATAGTGAAAACTCTTTATTTTTTATAACCAGAGTTATTCATATAGAAAATTAATAACTCCAGTCATTATTATAGAAAGAATCGTTCGTTGGTGTTCAAGGTTATTGGGTGATTTGTTGGTGAATCGGTAATCGTACAATAAGGCAAGAATACGCAAATACTTTTTCCAGCAGGTTACCCTCAACGATTTTTTATCCTGTGCCGGATATTGGGAAAAATGAAAGTTTTTATTTATTTAAAGGGATAATTATTAATACTTTCTAAACCAATTGTATATTATCTCATCAGAACATAACTTCAGCATAATTGTATTGCTCCAAGAAATATTACATTTCGATATCCGTTTCCACATATAATCACGTGATTGTGCTAATGGGAACACGACGTTTATTCAAAACCGTGAAACAAATGGATCTGTTGTAGCAACTCCAGAATTTGAATTGAGGATTTTCGAGGCATATCGTTGAACGATGTCATTCACCTGTTCCCCCTCCATTCCGGGTTCGTTTTATCTGGATCCTTTGTGAGGCAACAGTGTCGTATGTCTCTTCGCATTGTGGCGAAATATATTGCGAGGTAGAGCATGCACTTCGATCGCGTATAACGCGTCCCTATCCCGAGCAGCATTACTCACGGAAATTAATAACAGTTACCTCCTTCTCCTCCTTTGCCTCTTCCTTCTCTCCTGGCCCGGCACTCTCGGAGCGCTTATGTCGCTTTTGTATGAATTCACGAAGCTGTGAGAGTTGCAATATTGCTTTTGCCAAGAGAACGACCGAGAGAGGCTTGGAGAAAACTCGGTGTGTAACAACCGCTAACTGCCACTCCACACGTATTGTGCCTAGGATCGCACAAGTGGATCAAATTGAGAGCGTGCCCGGAACTTTGAGGATACGTTGTACGAAACCCCATTCCGATACCTTATCTCATCAGGCAAATTTACGGACTCATCTTCTTTCGCGTTCAGCCACGAAACTACAACACCCCAGCGATCGCTAATAGAACTACTGACCTGCCTAATTGGGTATCCAACATCTTAAGGATTACCCAACCACAATTAGTTATTCCAACCGTATTCAAATATATTTTTTAACACTGCTGGTACCAAATCTTAAATCCGTTTGAACCTACCGGAAATTTGTTATGGCAACCTAATAATGTCTGGTCAGATTTCGAGGGGGATATAATGTGGATTACCTAAAAGGGAAATCTTGATGTCGCAGATCTGTGACGACTCATTAGATTTTTATCTTTGATAATCTCATAATTATAGACCGATTCAAAGTTACGGTGAAAACTTAACACGATGATTCGAGTTGACTTCACATCTGATTCCAACAACGCCGAAAACATACAGTAAACAGACGTATGGTAAACCAACATCTGGTATCTCATCCCAGGTCAGGATTTTTCCGCCTGTGGTTGTTTTATAGAGCTATTTGAGGTTATGGGACAAGGCTAATGCGATGAAATTAAATGAGCTTTAGGTTTGGTTTCAGCAACACCGAAAACACATAGTAAAGATGGCCTGATACCAGGTCGAAACAGTTCTTCTTATATAACTGTTACCGCGTATAGACTATTCGAATCCTTTTTTTTCTCTGAAGGTGCACTGTGTTCGATGTTCTTTTAACAAATCTACGTTTATTAATTTTGCAGTCAATTTTTATACATTTTCGGGTGTACAAGTTTGGTATTCGTTTTCGGTGTTTCAAATAACACCCTTTAATGTAGCAGAAACACGAATGATTTCAAGTAGTCATTTTCAGGAATATCCAGTAAGCTTTTCCCTTGTAGGGAGCACCGGAAGTCAACTGAAGAGGGGAATCCCTGCTTTGCACCACAGAGATTCCATCACCACTTTCTTTTCGCCCTCTTGGCTTCCAGGAAGTGGAATCTACATTGAAATACCTATCGCAGCTTCTTTCACTTCTGTTGCTAGATTTCCCTTTGCCCTTACGGTAGTCCCCCTGCCTTTGTTCTGAAGAAAGGTCATTTCGTGACGTCACTGCGGACCCTTTTCCTCATTGTATTCCACCTTGTTCATTCACTCCCTCATTGCTCCCATGCTTGACGGGTCTGGCTTGACGTCAAGTCAGAATGTAAGAAGGGTGAGACGCGAGGCCAACCATCACCACCTAGACCCTTCCTCGTCCAAAGGAAAAAAAAAGAGTCCTCAGCTCGGTGAGCAATCCAGAAAGAACGGCGTGAAGAAACGCGCAGAAGCAGTGACGCGGGACGACTTTAAGGGTCGGGAAAACATTGGTGGTTGGGTAAAACTAGAGGGTCCCTCACCACACCGGCAAATTGATATTAAATGCCGTAGCTGGTCACCTTGTATATTTCTTTATTAACTCTACAGCAGTGAACCTCCGAGGCTACGAAGGGGCCACATCCCAAAGAGCCATTTCTTATGGTTCAACGTGGCAAGTACGTTCCTCCAACCGCCCTACGGGACTTTCTACCTCAATCTTGTCCTGGATAACAACCACGCCAAACCGCCTTTTACCGCACTACTTTGTCTGGGCTTTCTACGTTTTTTTCTTCTTCCTTCACTATCCACCAACCAACCGGTGAAAATGTCTCCGTTACTCCAGGCTGGATATTCTCACTGCCTCTCCGCGAACGGCCCATTATCCCACCCTCGGTCTCCAACCTTCCCTAGCTGATACGTCCATCTCTCTTTGAAGGAATCACGCGCTGTGTCGTTTCGTAAAAAGGTAAGAACCTAACACTGTTTCGCATGGACTCTTTTCCGAGCACCATTCTGACTCGTCGACTGTACGGCTACTCCGGACGTGTTTCACCTCTGATCAAAATTCATCGTCAGGCTCGTTAAGAAAACTTATTTATCTCAATATTAAACTGGACGTTTCTCTATTTTTGGTCCAATGGAGTCTTTTATCTTGATACGGAGTGATGATTGATCGAAATGGTATTAATGATGTTTAGGCTCCTCAAGTTGGCGACGTTGGGAGTGGAAACAGGTTTGCTAATCGCCTCTGTGTTTCGGCGTAGGTTGGATGTCCAGTCGAACGGTCTTTGACAACTTCGATGGAGGACTTACTTTGTGTACACCCAAACTCGAGTCCTTCATGGGAGAATTCGTTACATCTGTGAAGAAAAAAGAAAATGTTTCACCATCCTCAATAAGAAAGTACAGAATGTAGATCTTTCGAAGTAAACATCGATGTTGAAACTTCTGACGACCTTCACAACTAATGGAGTTGTCAATAGAATATTTCGAAGGACATCAAAAATACAATGGATCATTAGCAGCACGTCAGCTTTGTTGGAGACCTTCCAAGAAGCAACCAATTTTTCCAAATTACATAGGTCCGTTTATGAGCTCGCCACCGTTGGTTATTAGCCCTAAAATTCGTTAACCTCAATTTGGGCTCCCCTAGGGAATTTCTAACGAAGAGTCGCGTGCGTCCGGGTCGAAGGAACTAGGGGCCATAGGCACTCCCTCGTCAAATAACGCGAGTACCACTTTGCTCGTGATCGTTGGGTGTACAGTGAGGAACATCTCTCCTATCTCTGGGTCGACTATGGTAAAGTCCGTTTATCAAAAAGAAAGTAAACTGAAAACTGAACTCACTCAATCGGAAATGCGAAGGCCAGCTGGACGTTGGTTCGGATTAAATCGATTTCCTTGAACCTCCAAGCCCTTCGGGCCTAAAAGCCCTTTGCATTATCCAACCATCCTGGAAACTTGATCCACACATACTGAAAGACCATTTTGGCCTACCGTTGCGTTCGATCAACCGATGAGTTAGAAATTCCCGCGAGTCACATTTTTAAGTTTGCTCTTAACGTGCGTGGGGCCAAAAGTGAAACACGATACTTGCCGTCAGTATGGATGAGTCTAGAGTGTCCTGTCTAGGACCTCCACCATTCTACAGCCTAAAATGGATAATCTCGTCAGTCGGATGATGTGGATTGTATTATGACGGGGTGGAATAAGGGATCCCAATTTTTTTACAGTTTCATCAAACATTGGGTAGGCTGATTCGTTCCCTTCGGAAACTAAAAGTGAAAGAGAAAAAGAGAGAGAGCGAGGCAGACGGAGGGCAAAGAGAGGTCATAGCGGGAACTCGTGCTATGGGGATGGCGATATAAATTTCATTTCTGCAAAAGCGCGCAGCGTGCTCTCGTAAGTACATTGCGCGAGCCTCAGCATCGTTCATGAATCATATCGTTGCTACAACCGCTCCGCTTGGGGGAAAAACATCGGCAAAACATTTATCGTCGTGGAGCCTCATAGCGGCGTTGCTACACACGACTCTCTTTCCTGATGCACATTTTCTCTCTCGCTCTCTCTCTCTCTCTCTCTCTCTGCTTCTCCCCCCTCCTCCCTGTCAGGCTGATCCTCTTCGTCCTCGTAGCTCACATGCACGTGCATTATATATATTTTCTCGTGGAATCGACGATGTAATAATATACGACGTGTCTCGACGAAAAGAGGAGGAGAAGGGGGTTTCTCGTGGCGCAAAAGACACGTTGCGCTCTCCGGCATATTATATGCGTTCTTCAAGGTATATACACTGTTTTTTTTCGTTTAAATATTTTGCGTGAGGACGTGAAGAAAAAGGACAAAATAATGGAATAACGTTGAGCTCGAAAGCCCAATGGGATATCTACAGATTTGGGAAAGATCGTGACTACCTGGTTGTCGTTTAGGCTGCTATGATGACGTGATACTAAAATCAGAGTTTTTTAAAACAATTAATTTCGAAGAAAAAAGTTAATGGATAAATCGTTGACAGATTTATTTGCTAGTACAATAACCGTTCTTAATGACAGTTTCGAACAATTTCATTCAGTTATTCTATTCGGACGGTTTGAAAAAAACATCCCGACGTATTTCGGAATCTTCGTTTCGGGTACACGTGGTCAGTGCCAAAGTGACGGTAGATCGATCGATGAGCAGTAGGCATGCGGAAGCGTTTCCTACGTCTTGCCCACCACCCTCTACGATCAATTTCTTTTGCACGTTCGACAATAATTGCTCGCCTCGTGTTCGACGCTCCCCGTATTATCGAGAGGTATCTGATAGCGCCCGGCGTCCGCGAGCTTGTGCGTGTGTGTATTCCTTCGACGTTGGCATGTTCCTCAACGCGCCCCAAGGGAAAGTGGCCAGCCTTTGTGCGTATATATCGTCGTCGCTGGGCGCGCGTAGACCCCGGTATAAATTAATTATTGCCACCTCGCGTATACCTCCCCGTTGTAAATTACATTGGCCCGGGCAACTCGCGCACTACCCGTCGCTCGTGCCCTCTCACCCTCCCACGACTGCCCCCGCACGATTTATTAACACAATTTGCCTACGTAAAAGGCACTACGGAGCCAATTACCGGTCTCCGGTTCACGATAGTGCGGTATGGTAAGGTATAATGTAGCGAGAAAAAAATGAGAATGGTGCAGCACCGGTGAGGTATCGGCTGGACTAGTGGGGCGTTGGGGGGAGAAGTGGGGTAAGTTCTTGGCGCGATTGTGACATGCAGCTGATACGAGCATCGATCTTTTCGGTCATTGCTGGTAATGGGACCATTGGAGGCAAGAAGATGACTGCTGATAGCCACTTCTAAGCACCAACGCTCCAACTAGTTTTCTTAGTTTAAAATTGCAAGGTGAGTCTCTCTCAGTGGTTCTTTTGTTTATGAAAGTAATTTAGAAAAAAGTGCATTTTTTGTTCAACGAGAACTTTCGACAGAAACATGTAGGGCGATAGACTTTACCCAGCTCAATACTAGGTAAATGGATGGTCATTGGTAAAATCGACAAGTACTATAATTACCGAGTCAACGTCTCTGGTTAAAGTTATAAAACCGGATGTCAGTAGCTTCATCAATCTCGGGAAGATCTCACGGTCGATTTCCCATCAGGCAACCAGACATCAGCATAAACGCTGGTACCGTGAATTTTTGTTGCACGTGGGTTAAGAACCGGGTCAGCTAGACGTCAGTCAACGAAGCTTGAAGAAAGTTTTGACGATTCGACGAGTACCGTCATACGAGTATCTCTCGGGGAAGCTAGAGCAGTGCAACCCAGTAATTCAGTTTCCCAGAACGCGTTTCGTTACACCTACCGTGAAGACATGCCTAGAAAAGTGAGGTACAGGGAAGCGAGATTAGCGTTCCACGCGGGAGGGACACATCAGGTTTTATCCGAGTCGTAAATATAAAATATGCAGCCGAGTATGAGATACGCTGGTCCAAACAATGACCCATCCTCCAGCATCCTCTGGCAGCCAGCTCGCCACTCCCGATCTATTTCGTCCAGCATCGTTTCGTACCTTCCTCTCATCTCCAAGAGCCACAATATTTGTCCAAGTTTTAATGCGAGGTAACGGGGACGCAAGCTTGGGAGAGAAAAGGCATTAGCCTCGTTCGCCCGAGAGCACTTTCCAAGCCGCCATTACCAAACTTCTTCTCTGCGATTAAGCCTGGCGAACAAGTTACACTCGCTCATTCTCTCTTTCTGGGAGTATATCCTTGGCCAGCTTTTCTGCCACTACTTACTTTACTCCTGCTGCACCTTCTGTTCCTTTTATCCACTTGCTCTCACACCCTAGCTCACCTCCCTCTTCTCTCTTCTTACTCTTGCTCTCTTTCGTTGCCACACGGACCTCCACCGTTCGCCCTGCGAGCAAGCTTTTCCGAGTGACTTCCGGCCGATTTCCATTCTCATTCAAGATCGCCTTCTCCATTTTTACTCTACCCCTTCTTTCTCTCGTTTGCTCGATCGAGTTGAACCGGCTTATCGAGTAGTTTAACCGCGAGACTCCGCCACTCGACGATTTTCGAACTTTCCTCTACTCTTTTCCGGTATTTTTGTCTGCCAAGTTACGACTCTGTACCCGAATCGCCTAACGATTAATTAACGCCGAGGACCAATTTCGGCATCGACTGGAACAGCGGTGGAAACAAAATTCCCCGCCCAGTTTAACGAGGCTCTATTTACCCCGGATAAATAAAGGATTTTGATAATTATTGTAAAAGCTAGTTATCTGATTCGATCAAATTATATTTTCGTTTGAAAGTATAATTTGATAATAAAATAATGATGTTTTTTTTAATTTGATAATGATAATAATTTATTTCACGATGCCAGTATTTTTGCATTATTAACAATTTTTGTTGTTTCTTAATATAAACAAAAATCCCAGGACACTCGTAAACAAAGTCCACGTATCGACGTTCCTTGCAGTAATTTCGGATGTGTGTGTGTGTTTTTTTTTTCGCCTCGCGTTTCGTCATTATTGGTGCGTGTCGAATGGCAATTCGGTGAGGCTTTGGTAATATTTGTAGTGTGTCGTTCGTTGCTTTAGCACGAGGCGAACACGAGGAAAGAAGGAAGTCTTGATGCGGGCCGGGGTACTCGGTGTATTATACCGGCAAGGACTAAATATTGGGTAAGTTGGCATGAATGGGGCTGTAATACGAAGTTTTGTTGGTTGGCAAGCGAAATATCGGGGGATACATAGTTTCAGGTTCGGTATATTGTACAAGGAGGGGTGGGGGGTGTATACCCTGACTGAAGTAAAGAGCCGTATCCTTGGATCGACGATGGGCTATATGGTGATAGGAGGGAAAGAAGGGGGAGGGGGAAGGCTTTCGAAATACGAAAGACGGGAGGGTTATGGCCTCGGGAGTTCCCGAGGGACCGAGGGGACTCTTTATTTAATATCCCCAGGCTGGTGTCAAGGAGAGTACACATTATACACGTATATATCCTCCAATACGAATAATGGGGTACAAAAAGTATGATACAGTGGAGTTTTGGGATTCGAACGAAAATTGTATGCGACACGTCGAGTTTCGAAACGAAAATAAGGTTATCACAGGCCCTACAACCTTCCGCAACGTTTACTCGTATTGTTTATTCGTGGATGAATTATTTTGTGAAAAATGACAGATTTTGAGCTTGGCAACTTTTGGTAAGACAGAGGTAGCGAACTTCGAGTTTTACGCGAGTTTAAATCTTACTTAACCTCTGCAATGGGAACAATCTTTTTTTCTACTTTGAAACGTTAAGTGGGTTGTCGATGCAGAGTTCTTGAATGCTTTACGTGTAAGGGCGACGTCGTACATACTTCTCTGTACGTACAGACCTACGGATATGAGGGATCACGAAGCTCGTACAGAATGCATAGAATATTTCATGATGTCGAAGTGAAATGGAATAGTCTGAGACCCCTCCCCCCTTTCTTCCTCCCGTAGTACTGAGAAACGTATCTTGGTAATGTATGACAATGATTCGTCATTCGCTGAGCTCCTGATATGACTGCCCTCGAAGAAAGCATTTGGTACATGTACATGGAATGTACATGGAATCGGACCTAAAGTGATTCTGGTACGATGCCAGTACAGTATCCAATTTTAGTGACGTATCATTCATGGCAAATATTGGACGACGGATAAAAATCATTTCAGTAATTACATTTTGCATTTCCGGTAATATATCGATCCGTTTGTGTAACTCTCGTGATCAGTGAGCAATATCAAACTTCGAGCTACACATCTTATTTTCAATCGTAATCTGATATCAAAGATAATGCATTTTTTATTGTTGTATTATTTAATTGAAAATTTTGATGATTAAAAGATTTCTTGAAAACGAGAGCATGATGTACTCATCATGAAATTATATCACACGTAATCGTATATTTAAAATCAAGATTCCGTAACTATTAAAAAAGGTATTAATAGGGGATTAGAATACCTTGAACTTTCGAGTATTAATTTATTATGAAATTAACCGTGAAGCTGAACATATATACTGAATGATCTAGACTTGTAAATCCACGATTCCTATATTTTAGGTCAACTATAATTTTAGATTAACTACATTTTATTTTAATGAACTACGTTTCAAAATAATTAACTAGATTTTCGTTTAATCAACCACGTTTCAAATTAATTAATTACATTTCAGTTTAGTAAACCACGTTTTAAACCAATCGACTGCATTTTAGTTTAATAAACTGCGTTATAAATTAATCAACTACATTTTAGTTTAATAAACCACTTTTTAAATTAATTAACTACCATTTTTGTCCACCAGTCGATCCAGTAAAACCTTAATTAGTTTTAAGCTCTTCAATTCCATCAAAGAAAGCACATCGACGTCCCTGCGTATTCGTTTATACGAAAAAAACATAAAAAATTCCATTGGAGTCAAAATCTTTCACAACAGACTAGAAATTTAATACCAAATTTGCAATGTCGTGCGTTTATTTTTTGTTCTTGGTTTTTTTTTCCTTCACTGAGCGATCAAAATGAATTCCTAGCACGAGCTTACCTGCGCCACGTATCGTTTACACCTGCAACACAGGGATCACGATTCTCTCATCCCCCCACGAGACTTCAGTCCAGGCTCGGCTCCCACACCAAACCCTCTTGCATACAACTGCATCGGGTATACCCAGGGAGCCGTGTGGGCTCACGCTTGAAAACTTTTTGATCCTCGTGCACTCGTGTTATGCATGCGTGGTTATGCATAAAGGGCCAAGTGTAACATGAAAATGAGAGAGGGGGGGGGGGGGGGGGGGGGGGGGGGGGTTCTGTTGGGGGCGGGGGGGGGAGGGTGGCCTGGTTCTCTTTCGGTCCCGGGTGTGCAGACCTGATGTACTCGACTTTCCATATATGTATATATATATATATATATATATATACAATCCATGTGGGGAAAACGGTCCATTTAAAATTACCATTTTTTTGCACCATTGGTTTTTCCGAGTTTTTTCGTGACCTCGTAAATCTTGAAATTTAAAAAAATCGCCAGTGGTTTCGAAACCTGCGAGGTCTGCCCTCTGACCTCTGTAATTGGCCCAACGAGAAAGGGAAGACGAAATTCATTATTTGTAAAATTATTTCGCGCAATTTACAAAGTAGATTATTTATTTTCACGGTTGAGTGTTTCTCGTATCTCGGTAAAATATTCCTCCCAGGGAAGGAATTTTTTTTGTTTAGGTTTATTTTTATCACCAGGGTTTGAAAAAAGAATTATCAGAGTCGAAATTGATATTCGAATTCCGCGTTTGCTGAGAGTTTAGTTTGGATCATACAAAATAGATATTGATTAATAAATAAATATTTTTCGATAAAAGTAAAAACCCAATAAATAAATATTTTTTGTGAAAAATAAAAAATAAAAATCGAAACAAATACAGCACTCGTCCCTTTCCATCGAGATATACGAGCGAAGAGGAGACGTGAATTTCCATCTTTTTGCCCTCCACTCATCGTATATTAATGCGCGAGGACCGCGCTTCGCGTCAGTTTGCTCGATGTGTGCGTGTACGCGTGGGTGGATTAGGGCCACGTGCGTATGCTTGTCTTTCGAATGAAAACTGTTACCGCGTATGAGAGCTTCGACCCGAGGCAAGAAACGGAACGTTCACATTATTTATAAATATCGTTCTGCGGTCGTACACGCAGGATAAATGGTGTCCCACGAAATGGAAAATTTCGTGAAAATATGGATAAATGTTTAATGACGCACTTCAATTCACTTTGGAGACCTTTTGGATCATCGTCGTTTGGAGATCTCGAGTGTCTCGGGAAATCTTTTTTTTTTTAATGAAAACGACAAGATGGATGAGAGAATCGAAAAAAGGGATTTCTTGTTGTTTTTTTTTTAATTGAGATGGCACCTCCCAGTAAAAAATTGCTTTTTCCCTCAATTTTTTACTTAAAAGTTATATTTTGCATTGTAAAAGATAAATTCTTTTTTGGTAAAAATAAAAGCTGCTTTTTGTCATTTTGAAAGCTTTTTTGTTGTTTTTTGCCATTTTTGTCCGATAAATTTTGTCGTCCATATAAAAAATAGCGGCGCAACGAAATTTCCGACAAATATATAAACAATATTCCAGTTTTTCGAAACCTGAACTTTTATAGATAAACGAGATAACCGGATGAAAAAAAGATTACAAAATAGAAAAAAGAAATATAAAATTAAAGCGAATGGTGTCCTTTTTAAAGACCGTGTCATTAAATATTGATACTACTGTTTTTATAAATCCGACATTCGATTTTACAAACTGAAAAAATCGTGAACGAACTACTTTTTTAAAATAACTTACCGTGTGCATATAAAAATGGAAAATGGATAATAAATAAGAAAAATGAAGCTGGATTTATCTACTTCGAAACGCCGTTTGGAAATTCGGTGGACGATTTTTTTTCGCTGAGGTATTCGATTTTTCGTGCGGATATTTCGATTCGCACGTGTCTAATGTTTTTGATTAATATTGTATATCTATATATGTATCGTAATATATAAAAAAATCTTTTGCAACTTTTTATAAAATGAAAAAAAAAATTATGAAAATAAATATATTTATAAAAATATTCGTAAATGTACTTCAATAATTTATAACAGAAGGATCATCCGAAAAGATGATCTTTTGGGTGCTGGATTAAATTGGATTGAAAGTAATTGAACCGACGAAGAGGAGAATTGAAAAAAATTGAACAGGTCACTCCGATGAGGTCTGGAATACCCCATAGACGTCGATTTATACACGTGCTCGCTTCGCACACTCACCCTTTCCCTTCGACGATTCCTCGTTCGGACGAGCATTCGTTTCGCTATACGAATCGTTCGCTACGCACTTTTGCCCTCTCCTACGATTCGTCCCGTCGTATAATCTCTCCACACTCGCTTTCCGTGTGCCAGACCGAATTCGAGCCATAAACGCTCTGGAATTCGTTTATTTCACTTTTATCGTTGACCAATCATACTGCAAAAAATTCGAAAGCATTTTCAAAAGGATGCAAAAAAATTCAGGCGCGAGAATAATTATTTTTGTTTTCTTCTGCAAATAATGTTATTTTATTTGGAGAGGAGAAAGATCGATAAACAATCGTATTAAGAATTTCTCTTCTTCATTAAAAAATTTTTTTATTGAAAAAGGATTAAAAAATTCTTTTCAAAATTTAAGGTTTAAAATCCTTCGTTGAAAAAGAAGTATAAAATTGAAAAAGGATTACATTATATTATTAAATTATATTGCACAATAATAAACAATCGTTATTATAATATTTATAATCAACAATTACAAACAATTTTTTCAAGTGCTAATTGTTCTCAAAATCGAGTACCCATTTTCCAAGAATCCGTACAACGTAATTAATACTTTTCAATTTTCCTTTGTTTCAGGTAAGTACCTCGTCTATTTGTTAACAACTGCTATACAAGTCCCATAAGAGAAGTCCATCGCGGTCACGTGAGTACGTAAGAAATACTTGACTATTATCTTTTTTTCTTCGCGGCTTTCTACCGACGATTTTTATTTCTCGTCCCGGCGTCCGTTACGACGAGATCTCAAGAAGAAAAGAACGACGGGAGGATGCGAGGAGGTACGAGAAAGAGAGTGTATAGAAGTCATTGGAGATTCACGGCTGGACGTTACTTCCTCGTGTACCAATGGCGTTTCACTCTGCCAAGCTTCCTCGTCCTCTTCGACAGACTCACTCTAACCGACCTCGAGCCTTCCCTCTCGTTGTTTTCTCGATGCGATTGTGTACGAGTAACGAAGGAATGAGGGAGAGGGAGGGAGGGAGGGGAGGGAGAGCAAAAGATGGAAATTAAAGAAGGGGGAAGAGGAAAAGGGAAAAATAGAAAGAGGGAAGGAAAGAAAGCGTGAGGGAGGGGGAGATAAAGAGAGAGCGAGGGCGGTGAGGAAGAAAAAGAGACACAGATAGATAAATGTTTTTATTATTCCTTAGCGTACTATAAAGCAAAAAATTAAAACAACGATGATAGAAAACAAAACAAAAATACCAAACAATAAAAAAGATATTATAAGAAAACAAAAATAATAACAATAATAATAAAATAATACAAATTCAATAATTACAGCATCTACAGAAAGAGAGAGAGATTGATTGATTGATAAGGTTTATTATTCCCTAGAGGACTTTCGGGCCAACAATTGAAGTACAATACAAAAATACAAAATAATAACGAAATAAATCAGAAAAAATCACAAAAAAAATCCAAAATAATACAATAATAATATGGAAACTAACAGAAATGGAATAAACCTAACTTAAAAATAGAAATCACGGAAACCCTGTAACAGTTATCATAACTTCGAAAATAATGATCTAAAAAATAATACAAAATGAAATAAAATAATACAAACATAAGAATAATAATATAAAAATAGAAAATAATAATAATAATAATAATAAAGGGTCATAGGGAGAGAGGAAGAGAGAGGAAGAGAAAGAGGGAGAAAAAGACAGAGAGTCTGAGAGAGAAATAGAGAAAGAGGGCGAAGAGAGGGAGGAAAAGAGAAACAAAGCTTTGCCATTAGCCGACACCCGTCGTGCACCGTAAATACAGAGGGAGCCACGACTCTCTCGCTAATTGGCAAACATCGGGAGGTCGTCTTATCGCGATTGACGGTAAATTTTTGCAAATTATAAACTGTCCGCAAGAGAGTCGCGAGAAGGGCTTGGCCAGCTTCTGATCGTACAGTTCCTTTTGCTTCCTTTTTCTTTTCTCCATACGTTGTTCTTTTTGTCATTCCTGTCAGGTGAGAGTCGCCCTTGTACCGTCATTAGGTATGTACCTTCCCGCCCTCCCCGTCAACCATTCACCACTCTCTTCTTGCTCTCTTCGTTTGCCCATCGAGTTTTCTTTTTTTTTTTTTTTATTTTTTCTTCTTTTATTTTTGCCTGCTCGTTTCACAAAGCCCGGGAGCAATCTTTGATCGGTCTCGATCGCAGACGTGCACGCGCGTGTTCCACCACTCGCGCGAGAGAAAAATTGGCAGCTCGTGAATTCCTATGATTTCCGGGTGGTCGAGCCCCACTCGGCGATAGAACGAAATGGAGCGCGAAATATCATTCGAAATAATTGGTAAGATTTTCTAGATTTATCTGTACACGCGGGTATCGTTATTCTTGTCGAGAACGTCCGAATCCTCACGACTCGTGTTTAGTCAATTCGTTTTTTTTTTATTCTATCGCACGAAAGATTTTGTTTATTGTCTTTTTTTTTAATTTATTTAAGTATCGGTACGCTGAATGCAACGATACTTCAATAAATTACATTTTTCTGAACAGTAATACATTATTATTGCAATTGTGATAATATTTGGTTGAATAAATAATTATATTATTAAATATTCAATTTGATGGGATATTGTTTAATTGTTTAGTGGATAATTTTGTATGAACTTTTTCAGTTTTTTTTTAAACAATTAAATGAATTGTTATATTTATTGTTCTGAAAATATAGTGATGATATTGAGTTAAATATTGAAATGCATGAATCATTATTCACTTCAATATTTATGAATTCCATTAAATTATCTTTTTAAATTTAATTCTTGATTTATTAAATTAAAAGCATTGATTTTAATTCAATAATTGTGTTTCAATAGTGTTCTTATTCACTTTTGGAATAATATTCAGTTAAATAAATAAATTACTAAATATTGTGATTTATATTAACAAAATATATTACCGTAAATAAATATCAACCTTTTTTATTTTATCATATCGATAAAGTCATTTATAATAACGACATATTTTTCAATAATTAAATATTAGTTTTTTATCTTATTGTATAAATAAATAAAAATTTCTTCTGCCGATATTTACAAATTTAGGGGCTTCTGCATCGCTCCGATTCCTCTTTTTGCACGCGCGAGCGATTGTTGGTAGTTTATACTCGAGTTCATCGATACGCCAAAATTTCAATCCATCCATACGTATCGGGATGTACGTGTCTTGTGAGCCCTTTTTCACACCGTTAAAAGCCTGAATCGAGCGCGTATTTTTTTTTTTCATCCGCACTGCTGCATGTCGACGAAACACGGGGCGAGGTGATTCCAATTTTATTTCCGTTCAACTGATCGATTTCTGAGTTTGCCGGATTTTCGATGCAATAATCTCGCATTTCACTGAACTTTCCATACGTTATTCGCACACAGTATTGGCGAGCATTTTTTTTTGTTACTTCGAAAAACTGGTATTGCCAAAGCGAGAAGGTCGATTTCCAGAAATATATTTCGAAATACAAACGCGACATTTTTTTCAATTCAAAAAACGAACTGCTAATGGCAAAAAAAAATCACGAAAAATAACGTATCATATTAATGAATAAACTTCGAATGAAAAGCGATAGATTTTTTAATCAATACTTAACAGCGATTAAAAAAAAATATATTTATTTTCTATTTCCTCAGGTCGAATTTAAAACCAACAAATTACCAAACAAATATTTCATATATAGAAACTTAAATATAATCTTTAAATAAATATATCATATTATATAATAAATATAACTTAAATACTAAAAAATGAATAAAAGGCAAGTGACCTGTACGATGGGAGCGAGTGATTAAATAAAAATTATATAAACAATAAAAATAAAATCTCGTGAATAAAATAAAATATCCTATAAAATTACCTCATAAATTGTACATAATTAATACTATAAATATTACAACAATTTATATAATAACAAATTAATAAAAATTGATACAAAATAAATTAATAAATAGAATCAAGCCTTTTTTAAAAATAATTTTTCGTTTGAAAAAAAAAATTAATTGCCCTCCGAAATTGGAGGTTCCTTGGAGTGAATTCCCCCCTGGAATTTGTTGGTCACGGTCCTCCCTGAGAAATGAAGGGGGCGGAGGCAGAGACGTGAAATATGAAAAAAAAGTAAAAAAAAAACGAGTTGGCAAGTGTAACGCTTGGGTCACAAAGAGACACTAGTTTTCAAGCCCACCCCTCCGGGCACCATAACTCGAGGGAGGGTGGTAGGTCCGTGTAAAATTAATTTCACCGGTCGAGCGCGATAACTCAACCGCGGTTGAGAATGTCGTGTCTACGTGGGCTTGTTCGTCCATCCCATCCGCACTCTCCACCGTTGTCAACGCTTTGACGTGCGTATATATACGTTATTACTTTTTTTTTCATTTTTTTTTTTTACGCTTTTCAAGCCGCGGCGCGTGAGCAACGAGAGGAAGAGAGAAAAAGTAACAACTCGCAAATCGTTGGATAGCGGTTATAACGCGGCTGTTTGTTCTCGCACGAGTGTGTTGGGCTGACCCACGAACCGTTTTAAAAAGCCCCATGGAATATAAATCTTGCTAGAGTTGTTGAAAAGTGACAAAAGCCTGTACATATTGACACCATTTGCAGAAAAATTGTTGCGATTTTTTATTTTTTATATTTTATTGTTTTTTGTTTCGTGTGGCGTTGAGTGGACGAGTTATGCAAAACCCAAGTGGCACGAAGCGAGCACATGCCTGGGGTACGGTCGTTTATCTCCGGATGGAAAATACAATTTAAAAAAAAACGTAGATTTAAAACGCCACCTTCGGTGAAGAATTTATTTAATAAGATTTCGTTCGTTTTAATCAAATTTTAATTATGTATACCATTTGTCTCGATCATGACGACAAAGGTGAAAATACAAAATCATAGCTGCTGGAATACAATGTTTTTATTCGTCAGATTCAATTTATGATTATACAAGATCTAATAATTATCTAGCAATTTTCTTTTGTTTTTTTGTAAAAAAAAAATTCCGGAGGAAACACGCGAATCGAGGAAAATCTATCTGCGGAGATAAATCAATAAAAAATGTTATTATAAACGCATGATTTTTTTTATTACTTACTTTAAGTTTTGAATAATTAATTTACTAGTTTATTTAATTTCTCAAGAATGTAGTAATAATATTCAATTAAATATAAAAATAAATAATAATATTATAAAATATTATCACAGTTTGGTGGTCCTTTAATTTCATCGCATCGATATCATTTTTTATCATCCAACCAATTGTTTTATTTAATTTTTAAATGATCAAATTCAAGATATCGAGTTTGTTTCAACAATAATGTTTCAAAACAATTTTTATTCGACATTACATTAATATCGATATCAATAAATAAATAATAAGACATTACCATTAACACTAACGAAACAATTGACAATAACAAAATATCAACCTATACTATTTTATAATATCAATAAATTATTCATATTCATATAGCCCAAAATATTTTCAACAACTAAACCCAAGCCTTTTATTATTTTATCTTCTCAATAAAAAAAAATTGTTTCCCGCATTTATTAACAAATTCCATTTCCCCATCGTTCCTCTTTCCCTCTTCGTACGTAGGATCGACAGTTCGCAGTTTATAGTCCGAGTCAATCAAAATACGTCAAAAATTTCAATCCATCCACAAGTGTCAGCCTACGCTGATTTTTTTACTCCACGTACGGTGGTTGGCGAAGAATTCGCTAGCCAGACGTCGGTCTCGACATGCTCGAAAGTGTATGGGCTACGTAGAGTGATATTGACCGAAGGACGTCGCGAGGTGCAATTACAAGGGCAGATAAATCCGAAGCTAGATTGTTCGATGTTACTCAACTATGAGCCCCCGAAGAGTAAAGCAAAGTAAATGCAGAGGAAGCGGGGGGGGGGGGGCAAAAGAGGACTTCAGCATGATAAATTGATTCTCAGGGCCCGGGTCCAAGCGAGGTCGCGATGGGTCAAAGAGGGCCTTTTGTAAATCATATTAATGTCAGGCTGATGCTTATATTTAGACTTTGATGTGTATATATGTATAGCAGGTATGCAATAAAGCGTGGAACGACCGGATCCTATGGCCCGAGCGAATATCCAGCAATTAGTCAATTATCCCCAATTACGACGATGGCTTATTAGCGACAGAGAGTACCTCGAATTCTTTGTCGAGTTTCGTCTCGCCTGGTGCACTCACCTCCGCTAAGTGGAAACTTCTCTAATAAGCAGGAAGCAAAGACTTTATCGTCTGACGCCCAAACTAACAACCGTCAAAGATGAAGGTCTTCCCAACTCGGATAACAACAAAAAATATCACGTTGAAAAAATAACACGTAAAAAAAGAATGTCTGGTTAAACGAGGCTGAAACACATTACGAAAAGTTTGATACAGTTGAACCTTGATTTTCTGGCAGTGGTGATGAAGGGCGGGAGAGCGGTTACAACCTGGATTTCGAGCGGAAATGTGTAGCTTAGATGGTATTGAGAAGTTACGAATTATTGAAAAATACATGTACTGATGTCTATTAGTTGCAGGGTTGCAAGTAATAAATTACTTTTTGTAATGAATTATTTCGAGGAATGTTAAAAAATTTAATTTAGATTTTTATTTAATTTATTTTTAATACTTTAATTATTCCAAAATGATTTTCAATTTGAAATTATTAATTCAATTGAAATGAATGAATTAAAAGTTTGTAATTATTTTAAATCTTAATTATACAATTTAATTTAATTTAGATTTAAATATTACATCTAATTTCAATATTCAGAAATGGTGAAAAATTTAATTACTTATTACATTCAGGAATGTTAAAAAACTTTCGTTACTCATTACATTAGATTTTTTAATGTTAAAATAATTTTTATTTTACTTATCAAATTAAATATTTTTACCGCGAAACATTTTCAGTACCCATTACAACGTAAGAAGTTTTCTATTATTACAAAATATAATTTAATCAGTAATGGAATTTTTGTTTCGTTATTAAACGTAATGCAATCGGTAATTAAATTTTTTTTTTTAATTTTTATTTCCCGTTGACGTTTCTATGATCTACGTTTTTATTTTTCTAAGAATGATCGTACGCTTTTCTGGAACGAGTATTGTTTGGATTTACGTTTTCCATAATTTTCACTGTCGAGATTATATTTTTGACTCGGAAAGTTTGTGTAGTAATAATTTATCTGCCATGACAATCAATCCTATGCTGTACAAAGTTTTCTATTGACGATGAGATTTCCAACCGGAAGTTATGCCATCGGGGAAATATAAAATATTGATAAATCAACATGCTGTTCTTTTCTCGTTTTTTTCTCTCCGATTGTTAACGCACAAAAACCATTTTTTTCTAAAAATCTGAACGATCGCGATGATTTCTTAAGGTACATATTTGGGCAGTGTCTGTTATTCCCCGGGGACGTAATAAATTTAGTCTTGCTCTTGTTCCCTCCCACATTTTGGGTACTCGCGGCTCTTCCATTCGCCATTATTCGTTCCAACCCGTTAACTCGGTACATCCGTACTCCAGTGGAACTGCGAGGACCCGAAGTGCTCTGCCAAATGCGAGAGAGAAAGTGGGAGAGGCATAAGAGTCCCCTAATACCTGAGCGCTTTTCTCGTTCGCGAAAAGGCGATGGGAAAAGCCAGTACGTGTGTGTATAAGTGTAAGAGAGACGAAGATTGCCACGTGGGAGTATGCATCCAACGACCCGAAGAATCTTGCGCACGTTTTCGAGGACGCACACGAGGAGAGAGAGAGAGAGAGAGAGAGAAATATATAGCTTTTCCTCGGGGAGTAACACACAACGGGAATCTCAACGCTATCTAGTTCCTGATCGTAACCGGCCTCAACTTCTTATACTTACAAAACCGTCCAAACGACGACCGGCTCTTCCTGCGTACTCCGTATTATGTACTTATCTCGTTAGTGACCCGTACTCGATGTGCACACGCAAACAGAACCCATCTAAAACGTCACAAGAAAACGGGACGATTTTTTCCCGAGTTAAATTCTCGGTTTCCCACAAACGTTGAAAAAGAAACAAATGGAAATAAAAGTCCTCGAAGTAACCTCTTTTTTACGTACACGAACGATGTACTTGACTTTCCAACGCCGATTTACTTAAAATTCATTTAAATAAAAAAACATCAAGATTTTTCGCAATATTGATACGAGTATGTAAAAGTCAAGTGTGCATTAGTCAAGTAGATATTTGTCTAGAAAAATGATTTTGTAGACAAGTTCCAGACTGGTAGTGATTACCGTGGTAGACAGTCCTTGATTTCCCATTGATAATGAGAAAGTTTGGTGACGGTCGCTCTGCGTGGGTGAAAGTGGGTAGCGTAAATGTGCAACGTTACGAAATGTACACCAAGAATGTTGCCGTTTTCTATAACGTTACAGCGATTTCCTAGCTATTTGCCGATTTTTCTAGTAATTTTTAGTATTTTTGGGACGTTTCAGGGTTTTCTAGAAATTTTGCAGAATTCTTCAGATCGTTTATGCATTTTTTAGAATGTATCAGATTTTTGAAAATTTTTTTAGGGAGTTTCCAATGTTTTTAGAATGTTTGAGAATATTTTGGTAATCATTACGTAGAAACATTTAGATTTTTTTAGAATTTTTCATTGTTTCTTAGAAAGATGCAGAATTTTCTAGAAAATTCCATAATTTCCTAGAATGTACCTTTAGAACGTTTCCTTACCTAACCTGGACAACTCTAGGAATTGCAGCAAGTATATGATACCATCCAAAATCAAACTAACAATTGTTTGTTACCGTCAATTATCAAAAAGATTTAATTTCCATTTGATTTTTTCGAGATACAGCATCATTATTATAAACAATTAACAATTAATAAATCTATTTATCAAAACAAGGTTGGTCACGACTGCCTATTCATAAACTATAAATACATGTACAAAATTTCAATTAAATCCATTAACTAGAAATGGAGATCTCGTGTACCTTGTTTCAAAAACCCTAGTTTGAAAAAATCGCGTTTTAAGTTTTTCCAGCAGTTGTATCATTGTAATACCAAGTATACTTTCAATGGTCCGTATCCACATTGTACGTTGGGATTTTCTCTTCGATTTGAGTTTTCCCAAAATGGCCGACAATTTTCAACATTTTTACGGTAGCTTAACCCCTTAAATTTCGAGAGAATGGGAGAGGGGGGAACATCCGCAGAGCCATGGAAGAGACAAAAGTCTTTACGATTCCATGTACAGAAAAGACGCTCGAGATAATGTGGATATACATATACGAAGGCTGGATCGAACAAATGGCTCGTAATGTAAGGATAATGCGTACAGAGCGGTAGTCTGGGTCGCGCATTCCTTACGTACCTCCCATCTCAAGATACGTATGAGTGCTCGTCGTACGTACGCCCACGCACGAGCGCACCCATCTACCAATTGTACGTTATATTACGTACCCATATTTACGAACATCTTTGTTTCATACACCATGAAACCCCATCAAGGGACTCTATACTTACGAGGTGCGATTGAGCCTCTTATCGAATTCTCGGACCTCAAGACTCAGACCTGCATCCCTTTCTCACCTTTTCTTGATTTCTATCTTTCTCTCTCTCTCTCTCTTTCTCTCTGCGTCCATCTTTCTTCCTTCGTCTCTGTCTTCTTGCTTCGGCCTGATCATTTCGCTCGGCCATTTTGTCCTCCCACTTGTCCTCTTTCAAGAAACCTAGAATAGGAGCCTATTGGGTGCTACCGTTTGATGGTACACTGTTGAAAGATCATCAATTGGACATTCGTGAAATTCATTTTGAAAGCTGATCTTAGGGTTGTGAAAAAATGACGAAGTCACTCAACTTTAAGTTACTTCGATCCAGGTGACGAGATAATTAAAGCCTCCGGTCAGAACTTGGAAGTTTACAGGATTCTACTAGAATCAAACAACGGTATTCAAGTTCAATTCCAAACTCGATTCCAATGCTACCTATCTCTGGTCATATTCCAATTATATCCAGAAAATAATTCCACCGATAGAACTTCTCAAATATGACTATTCCCGTCATTATTCCATTAGGGATATCGGACCCGTCAAACTTCACGGTTTTTCCATTTACGATGTGAACGTTCAAAAAACGCCTCAAGGTATATTTCCTGCAGGATTTTCAACTGGAAACCCAGATCGAAGATGGCCGTAGGTGAGGCCTTTTTGTACAAAGGAAATACCGAAAGAGGTGCGCCATCAGACATCATAGTTCGTGGTCGCAGGGTGGATACGTAGGAGGGCAGATAGGTGGGCACTTGACGTACCTAGGCGAGTTTACTGGCGTGCTGTGAGGGACACATATATAAGCGTGACCACCAAGAAGAGTAACGAGTTCGAGGCAAGCTATATGGCAGCTCCCGGTCGTCGGCGTCCCAGCGAACGTCGTCATTCGCTTCTCTTCACTGGGGCAGGTGTGTTTTGCCATGCTCGATTCTAGAGCCTCGTCCAACGTATACATTCTCCCACGTATATCCATAAGAGTCGTTCCACCCAGACGGTCGTATCTTACTCGATCTTTGAGAGTTGAGAACACGTGGATCCTGCCTTTTGTAGTTTACCGGTTGGTCTACCTCGATGTATGGCTGCATGGATGCGCCGCTCCAAGAGCTCGTTGGAACGGCAGCACGTCATCGACCTTCGACCCTTTTCTACTGCGGAGACTCTCTGCTATTTTGCCTCCCTCTGTTCTTCCTTCCATCTCATTCCCTCCCACCCAACCCCCCTCTCTCTCTGTCTCTCTATTGCTTTGTACATTCCTAGGCCTGTACAACCTCGGACCACCGTAGCCCTTCTACCACCTTCAACTATAAGGTTCGTCGCCACAAAAAAGTTCGTGTTTTGGCGACGGGTTCAATATCTCGGGCGACTCTTCGTATACAGGGTGAACGGTAACTCGACCTATCCCTCGAAAGGGGTTATTCCAGAGGTCATTTTAATCTAATCGAGCTTCAACTGAGAGTCAATATTTAAAAGTTACTGCCTTACAATGGCTTTAGAATTGTTAAATTGTTTTCGAATTTTTTCTTTCTTTATATCAGCTTTAAAATACTTTTTTTAAAGCTGATATAAATGAGCTCGTAATTCGTAATTTCAGGTACGCATTTTTTTTAGAGCTTTCATTCATTTATTCATTTTTCAGCTTTCAGAAAACTATCAATCGCGTATTCAGAGTGGAATATTTTTTTGAATTTTTTGTTTTTCGTGATAACTTAGTAATTACTCAATTTTACTAATTTTCGTTTCGTTAAATAAAACCCTATTGAGCAAAACTAGATAACTTCTCGTACATTTTTTCTCGAAATTGAAAAAATAAAGAATTTACTGGCCGGAAGTGGATGATGAAAATTGGAGGTTGAATCTTTCTGGTCGTAACGCCATCACGATTGAATCAGAAGAAAAAGGACAATCGATTATAAAATCACAGTTCGCCTAAAGAGAACTCGGAAATAATTCGGGGAGATGTATTCTTCCGTTAAAATGAGATATCGTACCTCGGAGAGCCATAAAGTATACGAATATCAAGAGAAGAATCCACAGGTTATTCTCGGCTGTACATGTTTATATATATAATACACAAGCCTCGAGGTAAAATCCGTACCGAGAGTTCGCTATGGTAAAAATGATATTACCTTGTATATAGCGCATAATGTGTATCGCGTAGGCATATAAAACACGTATATTAGAAGGGAGCCAATAAGACTGTCTGACTCGATCGATTTATACGAAATGAAAATTTGAAAAATATTTTCCAAACGTAAAACCTTCACATCGTAAGATATTTTCAAAAAAGTCGTTTTTTTGAAAAAATGTATTATTTAAACCGAAATTTTGGACCAAAGATTTAATTTCTGACCAAAAATATTTCAAAAGTTATAACATTGGTTTTTTTTGCCTCGAAAAATGTTTGTTTTACTCAATTATTCATCATTATCCAATTTTAAAAAGTTCGACCAAGAAAAATGTAATTATCCCTGGTTAAATTAAATTATGGCTGGATAAAAAAAATTTTCATATGACAGAAAAAAATAAATGTATAATATTTAAATGAAATTAAAAATTTTAATATAGCTAATAGATTAAAATATATTTTTGTATTTCAAATCATTTTTTATGACTTTTAACCCAAATTACAACGATGAAGACTCCGGTCTGTAAAATCCCTAGGGCCTGATCATATTTCAGCTGAACGAAGCGAAGCAAAATCTTACGAAAAGGGAGGGGCGGAAGGGCAATGAAACGATAGGAAGGATCGAGAGCGAATCCGGATAGTGAAAAGAGGGCAGATCACGACAACTGAGTGCCTCCTCCAACTCGGCAACGATTTCGTGCGGTTCGAGTATATAAATTTATTATGATTATTATTCTCCTCGTTATTGTTGCTGTTATTAAGTATTCTCGCTTGCCGCGAGTTGGATCGAGAGTCCCTCTGTACATAGGGCCAAAAGTTCCCTCGGTTCGAATAAAGAAATAAATCGGGAGTGTATGCGCTTACCGATCTCTCGTTACGCGCACGCGAGATCGCGTGAACACATCTCTCCGTCGAGAGAGATTTCTTGAACTTTGTGTACTTGGCTTGCCTTGAAAAAAAAAACAAAAATATATATATTTTTCTGCATCGATGAACGCGTTTCAACATCCGAAAACTGAGTTCCGAAATGGTGTTTGGAAATCTCATCGGCAAAATCGGATAAATAGTTTGACGATAATAAAGTTTATTTAATAATATGGGATTATTAAATACTTATTCAATATCTATTATTATTTTTTATTACTATTGAGAATAATAACAATTCCATATCATTCGTTTATTATATCTCAGGGAATATAAATATAAAATAATAGAAATATAAAAATACATGAATAGGATTGAAATCGACAAAAATAAATATATATATATAATAAATAATGAACGATTAATTTAATTTGAAAATATATACGACGTTTATACAGAAAATTAATGACTTTTCATTAATCTTGAAAAATATTTATTTATTCGTCGATATAATATAATATAACTGTACCAACGTTTTCTTCAATTTTTTAGTTTTGGAAACAGAAAAATATGATTATGAATTTTCGTTGGTGAACATGAAAGATCGATGTTGAAAACGAATTTATTATTATTAAATATTTATTTCCAACACGACATTTTTTAAGATGCATTAATAAATATTACTTTTATTATATTTACTTATCAGCAACAATATAGCAAATAAACTGGAATAATAATATGCTTGACTAAAAATAAGATATTTTTGTACCAGGATTGTTACTTTCACACTAGCCGAGTCCCTAGATTTCAATCCCATTACAATTAAACGGAAGTTCTTTTTCGGATACTAGCTACACTTCCGTTTCATCTTACCACACGTATTGTTGCACCGAGTTCCTCTCTTTTTCTCTTTCTTTCACTATATCCGGTGGGTGATGACGCAAGCTCGGGGGGGTCCAAACATCGAAAGATAGAACGGCCCGATTATTTTGGTTGGTCGGTTGTACGGGCAGGAGAAAATAATCGATCGGACGTTAATTGCAACGTGGTTCGATGAAGCGGTTCGAACACGGGCTGAGCACGAATTATACGTAAATAACAAATGACCCGGCGTATTTCAACGAATGAATGATAAACGTGCTCGACCATCCTCAGCAATCGTACAAAACCCTAACCCTCTCCTTCCGTTCTCCAACAAGCGAATAAAATATTTATACACCATCAAAATATTGAAAAATAGTAATTACTTTTAATCGAACAATTAATGGAAATGTTCGTATTATCGATATTAATTAATATTGGACTAGTATACGTATAAAACATTACTGATATCGTTTCTCATCGATAATATATAGAATATTGTATAAACAATTTCGTAAAATCATGTTTGCTTATAATACACCCAGGTATTGTTAATTTATACATATACCATTTATTTAACGAGATCGTTCCTGTTTTATCCCCTTTTCTCGTCCCCAGCCTCGTCCAGTTTCACCCTTTCGTTGAGGGCTCAAACACACCCGGTCATGTTTCTCTCACTGGGGGTTTTCCAATTAATGGATTTTCGTCTCTATCTGGCCGTGATGCTAAAGGAGTGGGTAGGGGGCGAAAGGTGGTCCAAGGGGTTGTCATACACCCCCTTTTATATATATACGCAGGCGTAGGTGGCAAACGACGCGCAAATTAAAGCTTGCATCGACGTGTAACGGATTAATTGTAAATTTACGAACTGTCGTTATCAACAAAAAAAAAGTAACGATAATTAACGGGGTGAAGAAGTAGCAAAATGCCTCGTCGTTTACGAAATCAGAATATTATGAGTAGCTGTTCGGCCTGGGATATTAATTGGAGACACTCGTACCGAAACGCTGTGTGATTGGAAATCCAATTTTTTTTTTTTAATTATATGGACATTTTTGCGATATTAGATTTTGGTGAAAATCTTTGTCTTATAATTTGAATCTGTAAGTTTTTTCGGAAATTCGATAAATTCAACAAAACTCGATTTTTGGGTCTTCAACAAATCCAACGTTTTGACAAATATGCAGCTTTATTGGTGTTAAGTTTTTTTTTTGGGGGTAATTCAAGGTCAACGTATCTGGAAAAATAGTTCTTGTTCTTTGATTGAATTTCGAATGTTTATTGATGGAAGAACATTTTACAAAAATTTGTTTACCAATTTTGTAATTGGTTTTGATGAAGATAGTTTTTTCTTTCAAATTTTTTTTGGGTTTGTTTGTGGAAAATTATTAGGAAAATCGCGATTTTTGTTGTTTAACTAAAATTTGAAGTTTCATTGTTTGAGAAACATTTTGGAAAATTTGATTTCGTGTTTTGCAACAATTAATGTTTGGATTGTTTCCGTGTCTTCGAAAATATTATTTTTGTATTCTTTTTGTATTTCTCAATATTTAAATTTTATATTGTTTTTCCGCTAAGCAAAATGTGAATTTTATATTATTTTGCGCTTTACAAAATTTGAATTTCGCATTGTTTTCATGTTTTCAAAATTTGGATCTAGTCATATGTGATTTTGTTAGAAATCTCCAACTACAAATATCCAAAAACCTTGATTTTTGTTTTTTAATTAAAATATGACTTTTTAAAGCTTGACAAACATTTTGCAAAATACGAATTTCGCGTTCGTGTCATTCGTGCTCGACGCTTTATCCCTGTTACTACACGTGTATTTATTGAGTACCTCGTATCGCACTGAAACGATCAAACGTCACGATCGGATTTAGCAATGAGTATTTCGAAAGTTTCGAGGAATATACTTCTGGATGACGGGGGATTTTCAACTTCGAGAGGGATTATCTTGCGTGCGCCTATATTTCGATAAAGCCTAAGGGCGATCGAGAGCGGGGAGAGGAGTGGGGATATACACATGAATATGGAGAAAAGTAAAGCAGTCTCGAGAAAAGGAAAACGAAATAATGAAAGTCGAGGGCTTGAAGGAGAAGGGCTCGACAAGAAATCAATGTTCCGTGATTACGTGACGAAGACAAACAAGTTTTTTTGTTTAATTTCTCGAATGTTCATTCGACTAAACGTATAAGTGCGTCCATGTATTTGCATTCATATTATTCTAACGATACGACGGTGCTATCATTGCAAAATTGGGAAATCGTATTTTCAATACTTTTTGGAAAAAATAATTTTTTCATTAAATTTTGGAAAAATATTTTTTTTAATACATTTTGAAAAAATAATTTCTTCAATACATTTAGCAAATATCTTTTCTTCGCTAAATTTTGTTTGGGTTTGTTTGGGTTAATCAAATTTGGAAAAACCTTTCATCGATTAAATTTTGGAAAAATCATTCCTTCAATAAATATTGTGAAAAAAACATTTTTTTTAACCCCTCGTTTTATTAATTTTTCTCCTTCATCTTGTATGAAACAATTATACAGATTCACTCAATCAAGACACTTATCAAATAATTTCAAAATTACCCGTTTTCAATTATCCGAAAATCCCTTTTAAAAATTCGTTTTAAATATTTGAATTCAATTGACCTAAATCAAATTCTACAAAATAAATGAAAAAAACTACAGCGTTCCAGAATCGCAGACTTTTCGGAATTTTTCGTCAATGAAAAATTTATGAATCACGCATATTTCCAAAATGTCAATCCGTTTTATCCTCTACGATTCTACTGATCCAATAAGGTCATTACGGGACTACAAAAAAAAAGAACCTGTCAAGCGCAATTGCATTTGCCTCCTCAATCTTCCCTCCGTCGTTTGATCTAAGTGAATTGACAAGAACGAACGCTGATCGCGAAAAAAAAAAAGAGAAGACGATAGGAAAAAGCTTTGGGCGACAAATGGAGTTCGAGAAGAAGGAATAAGCCGTAGCCCTTTTCGCGTTTGCAACCGGTATCGTGCTCCGCTTTGTGGTAGCGCGGGGCTTCGGTGGCTTAGAATTACAAACAAACGCGATTACGCCAGTAGGGATCCGCCTTCATCCCTCGTTCGGTACAATTCGATTGCTGGTCCTAAAAAGGGCGTAACTTGCATTAATGGAAAGCTTATTGGTGATAGACGAAGCGCCCTTTGTTCGGATCTTTGGAAAAAATCTCCGAAAATGTACTGTAAATTTAATTGAAAATCTTTTGTTTTTTGAGCACAGTCCAAATAACCGTAAATGGCACATAATCAAAACGATGTTATTACGAATAATTGAAAATAGTTTATAATCAAAATGATTTTGTTGCAAATAATGGAAAATAGAAAACAATCCGAACAATTTTTTTGCGAATAATAAAAAATAGCAATCATTCAAAAAGATTTCATTGCAAATAATCAAAAATAGCGAAGAGTAAAAAACGATTTAATTTTAAATAATCAAAAATAGCAAACAGTAAAAACAATTTCATTGCGAATAACCAAAAATATCAAACAAACAAATCGATATTATTCTTTCGACTATTTCCTATTTCCGATTTCGCGAAATGACAAAATCGTGTGTTAAAAAGAGAGAAATCAAATTGCCCATCGAAGCACGAGAAAAAAAGTATCACTACCAGTATCAATCATTGTCAATCATAAAGGGTCTATTCCAAGCTTTCCAACTTTCCCCAAGTAAGAAACCATCGTTCTCAAAGGGGAAACAATATTCATTGTATCCTGATTGGCTCAGCGATCGATCGATTGTCAGCCCTCATTTTTTGCGACAGTTCTCATTGGGCCTCCGGAATCTCCGTGTAGCTTCCCTTACAAGAAGACAACGTTCGGATCGAACCTCATCCAAGGGTGGCGTTTTTCCTCCGCGGTTGAAAAAAGCGTGATGAATGAATTTCGAAAGTCCAGTTGAGTCTTCGGTTTGACGTCTCTTCTTAACGCGATCCAACCTTCTTTTTTTTTATTATTTTTCTCGTTATACCCCCTCCCCTCGTGCTTTTTCATCATCCCCTCTTTGCCTCTTTTTCATTCTTCTATTCTTCTCGTTTCCCCTGTACATACGCGTGTCCCGCTGAAGAATATTTTTCCTGCAAGAGCAGGGCGAACATGACGATGATGGTGGACGTACAAAGGGCAATATATAGATCGTGACGAGGACGGTTTGCTCCACCGACCGATAACGCTGTTTGTCATTAATCAGCTGCGATCCCGAGTAAACGTATATGTAGGAAAAAATATCGGAGGAAATAAAAAATCGCTGCGACCTCGGTGATCCTATATATGACGTCACTTATCCGTCTCGACGTTTTATATTGCAGCCCTGTGTCTATGTATATATATATGTGTATATATATGTAGGATCAATCGTGCACGTACACGGTTTTCACGTACGCTCCGCTTGCTTCGCAAAAGCTCGGCAAGCTCGATCAGAAAATAAAAGTGAGTTCGTTCGATCGAACGCTATCCAATTAAGACGATGAAAACAAAAAGCCGATGGCTGATTGCGTTTTCGAGAAAATGGATTGAAAACAAAAAATCGCAGCGAGAAATACAACTGATAATAAGGTGGAATTAAAAGAAAAAAAAAAATTCATAAACGTTCGATTGTTCGTTGATAGCAACAATCGGACGTTTGTAAATTTTAAAGCCACTAAGTAGTGGCTTCAATTTGAAACTTCGTTTTTCTTTTTTCACGTTGAATTAATTTTTATTTTGATTGCGTCATCGTAATTTACATTTGTATTGGGAACATTGTAATTTCTGGGTTATGAGGTTATTTTCTTTTTATTTCTTTGAAAAATTGAATAATAAAATTGATAGAAGTAATTAAATTTATTTTTTAAGTAACTTTCAAAAATAATAAAAATATTCTTCGTGGCGGAAAATTGAAAATTCGTTTTTCGTATTGCTTTCGAAAAATAAGGGATCCTTACGTTTCATCTCGAAAATTGGAATATGAGGTGAAGGACCCCGGTGGATATCAACGGTGAAAAAGCCATCGGAGTCAAATATGATAACACGCGGTGCGCAACGTGAATATGTTCTAACTCATTGAAAAAAAGAAAAAAAATCTTCATTTTCGAGACATCAATTATGAAAGTCCTGAAATATTCATATCACTCCTCGTTCTCGTACGAATATTAACAATCGCGTAAATTAAAGCTTGCAAAATCAACCGTGTGGTAAAACTTGATGAACCTTTTAATTTGTAAATTCGAAAATTTTCAACTCTCGAATAATTAGGACCGCGAAAATAATTCTTTTAAATTCATGAATGGAGGACGTGTCATCCGAGTCTCATTTGGCGAATCGAAAATAATGTATATATTTAACGATGTTTCTACCTCGTTTTCATGTACGTCGAAAGTTTCCATCAGGATTGTGTCCCCCCTTCTTTATGAGCCATTTTACGTCCCGAATGGAGGAACTCGGGCAAACTTAAATTTTTTATCACCCAGTGGTATAAAACTCGACTCGTATTTTTTTCCTCTCCTTTCCTCTTTATTACTTCTTCCTTCGCCATGTGCGTAAGAAACCGTGCGAGAGATCCTCTCTTGTCCTATACACTGACAGATACCATAGCGGCTGCTGGTCTATTAGCAACTTTATTGGACTCTACGGAAGCTTTTTTTCTCAACAGTCTTGCGCTCTTGAGATGCCAAGCAGTTCTCGAGGCTCGCAGACTCCCTGTCATGGTGAAGCTTTATTCATCATTTGAATGGCTCGCAGATACACGCGTATGGATAAATAAGTAGGGTTAAAAATATTCGCAAAACGTTATATTTATTTAACAATTTATTTAACAAAACATCCATTTTTCATGCTTTCGTGGAATTTTTGATTCATCTTTTATAAATTTAATTAGATATTTGATGAATAATTAATAATAATGAATGAAAAATGACATTTTTAGGATATTGTGAAATTTTCTGAAAAATCCTTAAGCTTTCTACAAACACTTGAAACATTTTGAGTGAAGGTTCCATGACACACTTTTGCTACCAACGCCCACTTTTGTATTTAATAATTAAATAAAAATGAATTTAATTAGGTTAATTAAACGAATTCATTCACTAGATTTAATTAATCTAACTAATTAAATGAAATTGAAATAAAAATTATTTTATTTATTTACTTATTTAAATTGTTATGTATTTCTTATTCTATCATTTCTTTCTTTTTGATTTTGTTATTATTTTATTGTATTATTTACTTTCATTTTCATTTTTTTTAAGTAAAGCTAGCTGGGTCATAGTAAACCATATCAATCAATCAATCCGACTCACGGACAGTCACCAAACGGTTTTAGTATCGATGCGAGACCAAAATATGGGCCACTTTTATAAATATATTAACTACTATTATTATTAACATATATTTCTAATCAATCAACTGGCGAAAAAATGAAACCTCATTTGCGCGAATCCACATCGTCCGTCCACGAAATGACCGTAACTACTAGCCAGTAGATAATTCTCTTTTTCGCTCAGACATCGCAGCGTCTCAGCCATTTCGTTCGAATTCGATCTTGAAGTACTTCTTATCGATCGAAAAGAGTTCTACGTTATCCCTAGATTCACTTTTGATGGTGAATCTTGGATGCCCTTGCGTGAGGCGTGTTTGCTCTATTTTGGGCTCCTTTTCGCTATTTCAGTGTCGAGTGCGTCAGACAAACCATCAATTTCCGCAATTGCGGAAAGTGCGTCTCTCCGAATTGCATTTTTACGATAGACATGCAGAAGTCTCCTGGGGGAATCATGGCCAAGCAGCTTTGCAGTCCTCTCACAGCTTCGGAGAGCTTCTGAAAAATTTATATATCCCACCGAAACCCGGAAACAGCCTGGAGAGGGTACATTCTCTCTTTCCCTCTTTCTCTCTTTCTCCCCTTCCCTCTCTCTTTCGGGTGCGAAGAGACGCGAGTTTTTCGTGTAAGGAAGCACATAGCGATTGGCACAGCAAGTTCACGTCGTCCAAGGCTGGCTGTCGACTATCGCAAATGTTTGGCTCGGTTTTCTCCCGCTCCAGAGACGCATGGAGCAGGTGTGGATTTTACTTTTCCCTTCGGCCAAAATATCTGGCACGCTACGATATTTACGGAACGAAAAAAAAAATATATATATATATATATATCTGATGATTCGATAATGAGATTGACGTATGGTGTCGCAGTTTGCTCGAGGAATGAAAACTCGATGTGAATTTTGAACGTTTTTAAAATACGACATTTTTAAAAATACTTTTTAAAATCGCATTTCAAATTTTTTTTCGCAGACGACTTTTTTCGAAATACTTCTTTTCAATCGCGTTTAAAATCAATTTTTTTAAATACTTCTTTCGAAATACTTTTTTTCAATCGCGTTTTCAATTTTTGTTCTCGCAGACGACTTTATTTAAAATACTTTTTTTTAATCGCATTTGTAATCTTTTTTCCAAATACGTCTTCCGTCAAAATATATTTTTTCCAATTGCATTACAAATCTTTTTTTCACAACACGATTTTTTTCAAAATACATATTTCCACGATGATAAAAAATATTCTTAAAGATTATTATTGTTCCAGTAATTATTTGTCTTCAACATTTTCATTGTCAGAGACTTTTAAATTTGAGATACCTTGATAGATATAGTTAACATTTTTATATTTCGCGTATTTCGTGATTGAGGGATATAAAGGATTATCGCACTTGTCCACGGGTAAGAACGGTGACTTATGTGCGTGCATAATAATCCCTCACCCTTCGCACCGATTTAAGCCCTTTTTGTCAGGACGGATTCCCTTCTCGCGAAATTAAACGTCATGACGCGTCGAGAGACAGATTCGCGTAAAAAAATCCAACGGATTAGATGGTGTGGGAGTATATATATGCATATACATGCGTATACACATGTATACGAGCTGAATCGAGAAAACGAGAACTCCCGCTTTAATTAATGCCCCGCTGTATACGATTTGGTTCGCGTGCGCACGCAACTTTTTTTTTTTTTTTCATTATACGTTCTCCTTCTTTCGTTCGCTGTGTCCCTTAGAGGATTACGAAAAGCTCGTCCAGGGGAATCCAAAAAATCCTTCCCGCACGATACGCACAATTGAAATTCTTTTTTTTTCTCCCTTATTTTTTTTCTCACTTTCACCAGCGTGGAATTCATCAAGAAAAATAAAGTTTTCCTTGTGGACTAATTTTACAACGAAACAAAAAATATTTTACTTCTAAAAATTGGTTTCAACAATGAGATTTATATTTATCGGACAAAATTATTACTTTTTCGTGCCCAATGTAACAATTAATACGTCAAAATTATTCTGTATCTTATTTTGTTTAATTTGACTCGTTGATACACTGGGGTAAATAGTTCCTGGCAATGGCAAGATTTTTGAACGATGCAGTTCCCTGCAGTCCTCCCACGCAATACGTACATGCATAACTCGGGTATTGTTCCCGGGGCGCTCAACGAGGTATTATCATTATTCATAAGGATTCGTGGGACTTGTGTTTGCGCATGTGTGTACGCACGTTTGTGAATTTTACGCTCGTGAATGACAATCGTGTTCAACACCCCAAGATTACAGGCCCATATTATATATAAAAGTATATATATTTATATATGGAAGGTAAAATCACATTAAAGACTTGAATTTCGTTTAGGTACATTAAGCTCGACGACAAAATATTTTTATCTCTTTTTTATGGGGTTGAAAGAGTCGTGGAAGGGCAACGATTATTTTTCATTTTTTGTTTAAATTATAACCCAAATTTCATATACCAAATTCGTTGTTTGGGTTTATTTGGTTTTCTGCATCGCAGGGATTCTGGAAGATTCAGCATTTCTTATTTGATTATAGACGGGGGGGAGGCGATAGGAATTTTCTTATTTTTATTTGTTTTATCCTAGAAGAACAACGATTTCGTTAAATTTCTGTTTTAATAATTATCACTCTGCGAATCATGTATCGCAAAATAATTGGAAACTGATGAATGAAAAATTTAAAAAATGCATGATTTTTCGAAATACTAAGTCTGGCGAAAAAAAAAAAACAATTGAAATTACATCGCACCACGAAGAAGCCCAAATAAATTCAAATATATAGCACAATCCCAACACAAAAACGAAAAATAAATTCGACTCGAATGAAATATTCCAAATTGACGAAAGTCTCCAGAACGACGTTGCAAATGGGGAGCCAGCAGGAAACATCGATGAAGAATCGGAAAGAAAAAAAAAAGTATCAACGTTGATTGTACAGTAATCGTTGTAACAGTGAAACCAAGCATTTTTATTCGTCCTAAGATCGGAATCGGGTTTCCGCTTATTCCCGGATGTTTGACTATCGCATTGCTATTTTACTTCGATTATCATACGTATTTACATAAATTTCATGCTACCCGAGCAAATTGCACGATCACGTTGCATTCCTATGTACGATATTCCAACTTTTCCGATTCCTTTATTTCCTTTTTTTTCTCCCTTTGTCATTACTGTAATAGTATATTCGTGTATCCACAAAGTATGCATACGCAGGGTGAAAATGATCCTTTCGTGAATTGGCCGCCGGGTATTTTTACATTACGTGAAGTATAGAGGCTCATCACGCGAATACATACGCCATACTGTACATCGACGTATCGCCTACGCTCTCGCGGACTTTGAGCGAGCAACAGAAAGAGGGGAGGGGGCGAGGGGGTGTAGTAAAGAGACAGAGAAAAGCAGAATGAGAGAAAGAGAGAAAGAGAGAGAGAGAGTTAAAGACAGAGAAGTCCACTAACCATCCTCTCTCTGATTCTTCTCTTCCACTCTTGCCTCTTTTGCCCCGCGGAAATATGGGAAGACAAAGAGAGAATGAAAAAAAAAAAGTGGAAGGAAGACACGAGAGAGCACCGGGATAAAAATGGTGACGAGGAGAAAGGGAAAGAAGAGAGAAAAAGAGAGAGAGAGTGAGGGTGGGGGGGGGGGGGGAAGATGAGGAAGAGAAAAAGTATACGACGAAGAGGGAAAAAGAGGACGAGAGCTTTCTCGATGGAGACGCAACACTTGTGCCTGGAGAGTCGACCAGCGAGAAGCGAGCACCGAGTCATCTTGATAGAGGCGATTTATTGCAAGGTCGGGTTGTCCATCCCCGGACACGAGATACTTTCTTTCTTTGCTTCCCTTGATTTTTTTTTTTTTTGCTTTTACGCCGCTTACTCCTTCTCTTTATCCCCACCACCCTTGGACTCGGCACTTCCTCCCTTCTCCCCCCCCCATCTCTTTCTCTGTCTTCTTCCCTCTCTGCTCTTTTTTCCTTATGAAGCGTGCAGTCAGAGAACGTGTCCGACCAACGCGGTTCGCCGTTCAAGTATATTTGCCAGGATCTCCACTTCGCTTGACCTCTCCGGTCAGTGCAATGTAATAAAGCCAAAAAAAAGTACGAGAGAGAGAGAGAGAAAAAAACACAACTTTAAATCTCTGCGCCCAAGTGCAATTTGCCCTGAAGAGTGAGTATACTCCGAGCACGAAGTGTATACCTGTGTACCTGTTCGTGTATGTACCACATGAGGATTCATGATCTTCTCAACATCGCACGTATACTCCATTCGATCAATTTTGGCTCGTTTCTTTCCTCCTTCTCCCCCCCCCCCCGCAACTCCGGATCTTCCTTTTCCATCTCGTTATGCTCGACGATTTATTTGCCGTTGACATTATGACGTCAACGCGGAGAGGTTTCGATCGAGAGGTTTAATGTTAAAACGAAATATATCGTGGTCGGTAGCTACCTCAGCTAGCTAATTGCGTGGACAAACGAAACGCCTTCTTTTTTTAGTCAAACAATTTAGCAAATTTGACGGTAGTTTTACCAGGCTCGAAAAAGACTCGCGACTCAACAATTCGGGGTCCAACGAATATATCTAAGGTACTATATTGGGCTTTCATTTGGAAAGTCTAGACGCGCTAATATTACCTCCGATGCTAAAGCCATGGAAGGCCATTGAAAAACGACAAGATGTTACTGAGGGACCATCACCTAATGGCTCGTCATCAGACGAGAAAAGCGAAGCTCAAAAGTGGATCGTGGAGGGTTTGTTGAATCGACAACCCGTCCCGTTCACTGTACATCCACTTCATCAATTATCCTGTCTCCATCTCCGAGCATTTGCCATTTGCATTAGCGTCGACGAGTCTTCATTTTTTTAGCAAACACGTATATACGGTACGTCAGGAATATCGACGGTCATCCCATCGATGTTCTCATCCCCCTCCCCCTTCCCTCCTCTTCCTTCTCATCCTCATCCATATCTCTCTCATACCGATCCTCGATGTGTAACGCACTTAGCTGAATCATCGTTCGAACAGTTCACGATCGTTAGTTGAGTAAACGTTAGGAGAGCCGAGCGAGAGAGATCCGTTGATGGGTTAAACTTGATACGCGCGTGTGGCGTAACACGAGCGAGTGTGTGAGAAGGTATCAACCGATGATCTTGAACGTAGGAAGCGTATTGGATTTTTGAGGTCCACGAGGGTATCAAGAGGAATTGCCAGGCACCCATCCTTTGGCAAAGTCCTTCAGAATTGGGTGTGAATAAGGGCGAACGGTCCGGGGATAATCCGTGTGTATATTCATAGATCGAGGGTCGTACAAGGAACGCGAAAGGGCGCGAAATCGCATCGCCTTACGTGTTGAATCGTGATGCATATATGGGCCCTCTTGTTAGCCATGTGCGATGATATATTCACCGGATGGGCAACGAGGCAAACCGTTTGCTCGGCGCTTCGGACTTCGGGCAATGCCGACAGGGGCCATCGCACATGAGAGCTCACCAACGTGAGAGATCAAATTGACATAGGCCGCCGATTGGATTCCACATTGGGAATCGATGAAGCCTCGCTCAACTGCAGAGAGGGAGATACCTACCGCGTGTAGGGGCTGGGGGCTCGTTCGTACTGTTTCGGATCAAACATTAAATTTCTACCTTGTTCTGTACATTGAGATATTGTCACTACAGCTGTCATCCCACCCACGTATTCGGCATTCCAATACGTGATATTTGGTGCTTTGGATTGGAAGCTTCGGATGGTGTTTATAAAAGCTTAAATTCTCATGCTGGAAATATTCATACCTGGACATGTCGAAAAAAATCATTTATCGACGTAGTATTATAGTTATTTGCAAATGGGGGTTTTGATTTGTTGATGATGGTGGGGACGGATTTTTTCTTCGCGTATGCTCATTGATGGTAGAGATTGCTGTTCCATTTTCCTGGTAATTTGTGCTGTCGTTTGATTTATCTTAAAAAACACTGAAGACGTCGAAGAGTCAAACTGCCAAAAGGAACTGAACGATTCTGAATAATCGATTTTTAGCCATTTTTAGAAAAAAATATAGGTGAATTTTGATAATTGACATAAAAATATACATGTACCAAAATATAAAAAGTCGATGTTCTTCAATATTTCTACGAAGGCACACAATATATATTAATTTGAAAAAAATAATTTAAATAAATTTCAATCAGGCAACGAACCACCTGTATGAAATTTACATTCATTTTCTAATCGTAATTTTGACCTTTCTGCATTAATTAAAAAAACAAATCGAATATAACAAAAAATTATACCTTCCAAAATATAAAACCGATTCGAAAATATTGTGTCATCGTTTGAAGTGTCATGCAGTTTTTAATTAGTCATGCAGTTTTTAGCATATTTTGGAGTTCATTTAAAACCTAAGGAACAGTGTATATCAGGATAATCGTGATAAAAATTTGAAAATATCGCGCGGTAGTTCGATTCAATTAATCATTCGTAATTTTTGCCACAATTAAATTGCATCATTAAATTCACAAACAACATTCTCATGAGTTCTAAGTCCATAATAATAAAAATCGAATTAGCACATTTCCGAAGCCAGAAATTCTGCCTGCGAAAAGCTTCGGTTTATTTTTTTTTATACCCGACAGTATTGCTCAGGAAATGCTGAGTGGCAGCGTTTAACGGGATTACAAGCGTTGGTGCGCTCGTATACGCGTCTGGGAAAGAGCGTCGATGAAATTGCGATGAGGTCCGAACGGGATCGTGGTCGTTTGCTGACTCGCGGCATACTCCGAGGGTAGTTACCATGCATCACCGTATATATTTGCACATCGTAGCGTAGAGTGGCCCCGTACCTCCTTTGACTGTATATTGGGTTTTTTATCTATTTCCTATGTTCCACCATATACTCTTGCTGTTTTCAACGTATCCCCCCCCCCGCCCTCCATTCTTCGGCGCCAGCAGCCAACCTCTAAATTGAATCATTTCCCAACATTTATGTGCACTATGCTCCTTTAGCCTAACAGAGTACATTGAATTTTCGAGGGGCACGGGGAAACTGTCGAAAACTCACGACAGAATAGATGGACCACCTGTTCTTTTGATTCCCTTGCAAATCTCGAACTTTAAAGACATCGGACTATTCATAAAAGAATCGTTTCATATAATTTTCCAATTTATTAGGTATTGTAGATTTTCGGTTGGCTCAAACTTTTGTCCGGAAGTGTATATCTATAAACGAGGGATGCACGTACGAACGCCAGGGGTGAAAAACGCTGTTCGGCTCTTTCCCTCCCTCCGACCAATCCCCATCTCCCATTTGGCTGGCAAATATCGTGTCGCCAGACGACTTTCATTTTCAACTCACTAATTATTCAGTCGGCTGTTCAACGTATTTCGTTTGTTTCGTTTGCCCGTATAATGCATATATACCTAGGCGCGTAGATAGTCATATGTATATACGTATGGATGAACACGCGTATACGGACAATTCGAGCAAATAAAATCCTGCTGGTTCGCTGCGAAATCGCGCGTAACCGAGACGATACGTTGGGTCTTTCACAGGCCGCGGGGTATGCGCGTGTGGACATAAATTTTCTGACTGTGCGTATAAAACCTCTCTCCATCTCCTTCTATCTCTCTATCAGACCCTCTGTATAATCCGAGTCACACTCGCTTAGTGCTTTCTATACAGCTGACGTATTCTCTCTGATACGGTCTCTCTCTAGTCCTCTTTCTCTTTCTCCATGGCCGATTTACCCTTTGCTCTCTGCGCGCACGCAAATAAACGCGAATTTGTGCGTGGCTCGGACGCGCACCCTCATAGGAAAAAAGAGGGTTCTCGTCGATGTATCGTCCTCCGCGAAATGCCTGAACATTTTTCGCAGCAACGAACCCTCGAATTTCGTATGGAAATTCGAGAATTTTTTCATAGACTTTCCGAAGATTTGAGGATTCGTTTTAGGTACAGCACTTGAGAAGGTTTTCCCCAATTGCCCTGTGCCCTCTTGCGATATTGGAAGATATTGAGCAAAGAAGTTCCAAAGAGTTAAAATTAGTGGCCGACGATTGGGTAAGCACGGATATTGGGCTTTGGGTACAGGACATATAAAAGTTTTCGGCAGTTGCCCTGTGCCCCCGTATAGCACGAGGTAATGCTTGGAACGAAGACAGAATAATTGAAAATACTGAAAACTATTTGAGTTATGAAAGTTGCTCGTCGGTTATAACGTACACGGAAGTTTCTAGCAGTTGCCCCGTGCCCTCGTACGACGTAGCGAGAGAATTCTCAACGCAAGAAAATGCAAACTATAGAAATCCACGACGATAAGTCTACCTGGTCTATCAGAGCACCGATAATTTTTCTCGGTTGTTGTTTTCGTCACGTTGATTGTAATCGGCAAGGGTGCGGAAAATACGAGTGTTAATGAGACGATCGGTAACGCTCCAACGGACAAGTTTTTCGGCCCGAGTTAGTGGGAGCGTGTGATGTTCTCTTTGTCGATTAACGAAGATCCGTTCTCGCTTCAGGCGTGTACCGTTTTACCGACGAGCCCGTGGTGCAACAGGGCGAAAAAGGGATGGAGGTTTGTTGTACGCTCACTCTCCCGTCGCATTAAAAGCGATAATTTTCCGTAATGTCAAAACGGCCCTCCTCGTTATTATTAATTGGCTGTTGGTTGGCTGATGCGAGTTCACCTCGATCTCCCCCTTCCCTTCACCCACCATCCTCGACCCTTTCAACCCTTCAACCGCACGGTCCTCCGGACACGTGTATGTTTTATGTGCCTTTTCCCTTTCTCCTTTGCATATATCGGTACTCGCGACAATCCAGTACTCGCGCCGAATCGTTATTGGCGATTCTCTTTATTATTATCGAAAAAGGTGGAGGGGAGGGGGAGTGGGGAGAAGAGCGAAAAAAAATCATCGTTGGTACGGACGTATCCTGAAGTGAAACGAAACGAACGTAACGCGTGCGCTCGCGATATTTATTGCACGTTCGGTTTCATCGGCTCGATTTTGTTTTATCGTTTCGTGGCTATCGATGAAAATCTACGCGAAGGGAGTGCCTGCAATTCTCTTTGAAGGGTTAAGCCACTGTGTGGACAAGGCAAAAAATCATTTGCGGCAACGGGAATTTAAGAGGAATGTTCAACCCGTGTCTGCAGATGTTGCCGATTCGAGAAAAATTGTGATTATGAGGATGGAAGGGATACGAATGTTTCGGTTTTTTTTATACTATGTTTTTTTATGCGTATGTTTTTAACTTTATGTTTTTTTTAAATTATACTTTTTAACGGATCGACTTAAAATTTAGTACACTTGAAATTTAGTACACGGTGGTACAGTAATATTGGATGATGGATTTTCCTTAAATATTTTTTTTCCATTATCCATTAACGATAATGACGCGATAGTTCATCGAAGAATCGAAAAAACCTCATACTTTTTTCGTTATCGGAGAATTTAAAAAATGTCACATTTTTTATTGTTGAAACGCGATAAAAAAAAGATCTCTGTCGTAACCTACCCAATATTAGCTCTTTTAATATCAAACTCGTTTATTCTTTGTTTTTGACTAAATAGGTAAGTTTCCTGATAAACCAAAATCGAGTGGTCAATGTAGTCCCTCACGTTCAAAGGTCATTCGCGAGGTACTTATAACGATATAGTTTCTAGATAATTTTTTAATGAATTTTGATACGTAACTTTGGTATATTTATTCGAACTATAATTTCATTAATAAATCGTGTTTTCGTGTGGCCTTAACAAGAAACGCGTATCCTTTAACAAGAAAAATAATTGGCAATTATTTAGATGATTTTTGGAAGGTTCGTTAGGAATTTCCACTTCGATAAGACCAGATAATAATGGTAGACCGTACGAATTACGAGACGAAACGAGATCGTTTTACTCTGATCTCCTACCCGGGACAATCTCGGTTTTCTTCGAGCAAATATCTTCCGCGATATTCACACTCGTTTGGCATTACGTATAATATGAATAACGAATGACCGTTTACCAGTTCTGTCCTCGTTAGCGCGTATTCTCGTTTCCACGAGGTTCAGATAATATTCTGACATCTAACCAGCCAACCCGACACCTAAACCTGATAACGTGCTGTGACTACTACTCTCCCTTCCTTCCTTTTCCCATTCCCTCCTCTCACTATCTCTCTCTCCCTCCCTCGTATACCTTTGACAGCTCGTTTCCTCGCTTCCCTCGTCAATCGACAGTCGGACACCGAAAACCCGTTTGTCCATGCGAGTGCTGGAGCACGCTTCTCGTTTTTTTTCTCTCTCCTCCGATTCTCTCTTCCTTTCTCGCTCGTTGCATCAGCGTAGAAAGTAATACCTGTGATGAGAGAGTATTTGAAAGAGAGAGGGGTTAAGGGGTGACAGTAGAGCGAGAGCATCCGGGAGTCGTGTAGTTGTGTTAACAGCCACGCTCGCATTAACGATAAGCCAGTGGACGCTGGACACCCGTGCGATGTTTTAACACGTTTTCGTATATGCGTGCTCTTCACGAGGGGTTCCATATTTCCACCACTTTGTGGTCCAGGTTCCTTCTCTGTTTATATCGGAACCTGCGACCCAACATGGAATCAATAAAAAACCGGATGTGCGAGACTGCCGGCGGATAAGCCTGTTTTGTAACACGGACTACTTGTTTGGGAAAACCGTGCACGGCTGCGTTTTGTCCAGGAGACAGTCAGAAGGTAGATTTAGCAATTGGCAGGTAGTAGAACCCTGCCACCAAGATGCTTCGTATGAAAAGTATCAGTCGATTCGTATGTGTGGCCACAGATGGCTTTTGACTGAAAAGCGTCTCAACTGAGCGAAAGAAAGTTTGGACAGTGATAGGGACAATTTTATTTTTTCGACTCGTCTTTTAGGGCTAGATCTCTTATGGGTCATATGTGAAATGTCCGGTAAGCGTGCACTTCTAGAGTGGTTTTCAGATTGCAGCATGGAACTAGTGGAAAGTATGTTTCGAAGATGTCCTACGTTTATTGAGTATGGACGCGATTGTGCTACTTATTAAAAATAAAGCATTGCGATTTATCATCATGCAATATATGTGTTCTCCATTGCAATGCGTTCGAGAAATGGTCAGGAAAGTGAAAAAGGGCCATCGAGAAAGACAGGTCTGCTGAGAGTGAACGGGGAGGAAGGCCAAACAACTGTTTATTTACTCTGCGGATATACTTGCCGGTGATGATAATGATTTCACGGAAATATACGTCGACGTGTGCCCAGACGAGCTGTCAGAACCATTCCGGCGTTTCTGTCATCGATCGTTCCCACCGGGAATATACGTCCGACGTACAACCACAAAACCCCCTGGCAACCACAACCACACATTCCCACATCAACCGAAATCCAACGCGTGGGGTTCCAACAACGTCGAATCCCCTTTCCTTCCAGTTGTGGATTATTTATTTAAAACGTTGATGCCTGGTGACAACAAGCGGGAATGATAGTTTCCGTTGTACTTCCATCACGTTGGAGCATCGATACGGATAGTTCGTAGGAACAAAAAAGAAACTTTGAGGACGAAGCGTCGATAAATTCCGGGACGGGGAGGAAAGTTGTGAAACGAGAATCCGATTACGTGGTGAAGTTGATCGGTTCGTTACAATGGGATAGGAAGAAATGTGGCATAAGCTGGGTAGCCATTGAGCCCATCGATTGCGTAGCAATGATAGACTCGAAGATAACTACCGGAAAGAACAGCTCGTGTCACGCCATTGTTCGAGAAACGTTCCTCCATTTTTCCTACCTCTGTTCCATCAGCTTTCCGGCTCATTATATTGATCGTATCTAAAAAGAAGGAAACAACCGGTAATTCATTTTAAGCACAGGCACAGTGGCCAATAGCAAGGTCATCGAACGTCCGCTGGAAATTGATCCCTGCTAATGAGTTACGTAGGCAAATCCAGAGATAGAAACGTTACAGCCCTCACGATAAAGGTGGAAGTTGAAGATGACGCAACGACGAATGCAGTAAGAAAGTGGTACGATGACGTCGATGAGTACGAGAACGAATAGCTGTCGCAAACTACGTCACGCGTCCTCAAGACGTGTTTGATGTTCGGATTTTCCTTGGGCTCTTCATTAATCGTCCGGACGTCGGGTGCGTCTCAGGATGGAAACTAGTGATTGACAGATAGAAGATGAGATCGCGACACTCCGCAAGTTGTACCATGCGTTACCAGGTACTATATTACAGGTGTCGAGTGACGACCGTGCGACGAGTGCTCGGGAGTACCCATCCGACATCATAATTGACGCGTATTCGTGGAGGGAATATTTGCACGATGACACTCCGAGGATTAACGTTACGATGTAGACCTCATTGAAATAAAAGAAGGAAAGAAAAAAAGTTCTTGGTTGATTTCTTGTAGCTCGGTTGAAAGAAAACGACGCGATGAATTTTTCTTGAATAAGACGACGAGGACGAAAAGAAAAGCGGGTGGAAGCTGAAACGAAGACCCTTCAAGTTCTGCGAATGAAAGCAAACGGAAAGAAGTGCGGGAAAGATGGAAGAAGGTGGAGGGCGATACAGCGTGCTCGTTTCTTTGGATTCTTTGGGCTGGTTAAAGAGGTGGTCTCGGGTCTTTGAGACCTGTCATAATATACGACCTAACGGGGGCTTATTACCATCAACATCAACACGCGTGGCGGGAGATAAAAGCTACAGCGCTCAAGTTTCTTTTTCAACCGTACCCTCCTTTTTTTGTGTTTTGTTTTTTTTTTTTC